>JAXQQM020085938.1:0-284197 GCA_034641835.2 Pinus albicaulis
AAATTGGGGGTGTTACACTTTTCATGCCTATGTATATGTAAGGATATTTTCCTAACAGAGTCTGAGTTTCTGCTTAATTAAGCATACATATATCATTTGTTCAAGAGGAAATTTTTGTGCTAACCAAATTAATAATTTTCCTTTTTCATCAACTACACTAAGCAGAATAATCTGTCTGGAAATGTACGCTACTACGCATTTTAACTGTATAAATTCAAAAAAAACAACTTTCAGGTGTAGAAGTATATTTCCAGTATTTGTATCTGTTGTCCCAAAATTTTCAAATTTATTCTCTATAGAAAGGAACCCTTCATTTATACTCAATTTTTTTTTTTTAATATTTAAACTCAGGAGTTTAAGGATTTATTCTCATTCACTATCATTTTAATTCTCGGTTGAAAAAAAATTAAAATCAAATTAGAGTTTCACTTATGCAATCTTAGTTTAAATTTCCTAAAAAGAAATAAGATGCATTAAACAGTAATATTTATCTGATCTTTTCTACAACCATGGATCTTTTCTGAAGTTTGAATATCGAGATTTATTTTATCTAGGTAGGTTGCTAAAATCACAGTTACTATTATACGGTTTTATTTCAGTTCTGTTCAATAGTATTAAATTAAATGATCATCTTACTGCAGTAGTGCATTTCTGTACCCTTTTGTTCTTGTAGCTTTATTTTTGAACCTACAGAATTCTCTATATTTATTTCTGGTAATTGAATATAGTTACTTTTTATTTTTTCATACATTTATTTCCTCAGGTATAATAGTAGAAGTATATTGAAGTTTTCTTTTTTCAACATATACTTTATCTAAGAGTTACATATCTCCAGATTTAAACCTTTTTATAGGTTTAGAGATTCTGGTTGATAGTCCTCAGTAACTGATTTCATACAACACTACAAATTTTGAAGTAATTACTCTTCAATTAATATCTGTTAAATGTATGACATTCCGAAATAAAGCATATCCATTTATTAAACCCTAGTAAAGTTTTACTTTGTTGACACGTTAATCAATATCAGAATACAATTATACATAAACAAGGAATATCTTAGTTCTGTGTACATACCACTTCCTCAGACTAGTTCTTTCCAACCATAGAGTTATTATCTCCTTAACTCACCCCCGAGCTGAGATCAATTTCTCCCAGAGACAGACAACCCTTTGTCTGTCATGGAGCAGCTTACTTAAGCCATCCTTTCCCCAAGATTTTTCCTATATTCTGTGTCTAGAATTTACAAGATGCTTTCTTCTTGTTTTTTCCTAGGCTTCCCTCAATGAGGTACTTTAAAGCTGTCTTTTCCGCTTTTCTAGCTTTTCCACCTCTTCCCAATTACTTTCCTCTTCATTGGGGAAATTATATTTTTCTCTCCCAACCTAATTTAGTAAGATTCCTTTCAAGGTTTTCTGAAAGGTTTTTGGAAAAGTCTAAGCTTATCCACATCCTCATGGATCAAGGTTTTAGGATCTCCAATCTCATTCTAGTCATAGTGCACACATAATTATTTCATTTTTATTTATTTATAAATATTTAAATAAATCCACACATTTTTTCTCCATTGGGGTCCACTTCCCCTTTGGATTTGTTCAAATGTCAAATTAAAAAGCATAGAAATTTGGGGTGTTACAAATATGTTGGGTTATAAAATAGATTCTAATATATAGGGTTTATAATTAGTGATTAATATTGAGTTTATAACATTGTGTTTAATATTTAGAGTTTATAACATTGGGGATTATAATATTTTAGTTCATAACATTGACTCTTAGGGTTTATTGATCTCTTGTGTTTTTAATATTGATCCCTTGGCCTTATTGATCCCTTTGGTTCACCATTTCTTTTGGTTTGTAATATTAAACCCTTGGGTTTATTAGTTATTTTGGTTTATAATATTAATAACCCCTTAGGTTTATTAATATCTTGAGTTTAAAATATTGATTCTTATGCTTTATCAATTTCTTGGTTTATAATATTAATATTTATCCCTTGTGTTCACCAATTCCTTTGTTTTATAATATTAAACCCTTGGGTTTATTAGTTCTTTTGGTTTATAATATTAATAATCCCTTCGATTTATTAATCTCTTGAATTCAAATTATTAATTATCAGGGTTTATTCATTTCTTAAATTTTGTATTTAATATATTAATTATTAGGGTTTATTAATCCCTTTAGTTTTCTAATTCTTTGGGTTGGTAAATATCAGCGGTTAAATATTAGTCATACACTTTAATATTAATGCATGGCCCAATGTCACATTATGAAAAACATTGTCTCAATATGAAAATCAACCATGGGCTACCATTGTTAATCATAGTTAGTCATAGTCAATCAAGATCTTCGAGGGTTGAATGTCACATTATGACAAAGATTGTCTTAATATGAAAATAAACCATGGAAAACCATGGTCATTCTTCATCCAATGTCACATTATGACAACAACTGTCTCAATTTTTAAGTCAAGCATACTCAACGGTGTTTGTTTTATGGTTTATAGTATTTATCTAAAAGTTTTTATATACTTGAGCTTTATAATATTAATATCTTAGGTTTAATATCATTCCCTTCAATTTATAATATTAATAGTCATGTGAGTTTATCAAACCTTTTGGTTTAAGATATTAATTTGTAGGTTTTATCAATCTCTTATGTTTTTCATATTGATCTCTTCGCCTTATGTATCTCTTAGGTTTTTAATATTTATCCCTTGGGTTCACCAATTCCTTGGGGTTATAATAGAAAACCATTGACTTTATTAGTTCTTTTTGTTTATAATATTAAACCAAACTTGGGTCTTAGACTTTTTTGAGTTAAAAATATTAATTCTTAGGATTTTTTAATCTCTTGTGTTTTTAATATTGATCCCTTGGCCTTATTGATCCCTTAGGGCTTTAATATTTATCCCTTGGGTTCACCAATTCCTTTGGTTTGTAATATCAAATCCTTGGGTTTATTAGTTCTTTTTGTTTATAATATTAATAACCCCTTGGGTTTATTAATATATCGAATTTAAAATATTAATTCTTAAGGTTTATTAATCTCGTGAGTTTAAAATATTAATTATTAGGTTTTAATAATTTCTTGGGTTTTAATATTAATATTTATCCCTTGGGTTCACCAATTACTTTGGTTTATAATATTAAACCTTTGGGTTTATTACTTCTTTTGGTTTATAATATGAATAACATATCAGGTTTATTAATCTATTTAATTTAAAACATTAATTATTAGGGTTTATCAATTTCTTAGGTTTTTTAGTTTAAAAACTTTCTTTTTAGGGTTTATTAATATTTTGTGTTTTTAATATTGATCCCTTGGTTTTATTGATCCTGCATGTTTTTAATATTTATATCTTAGCTTCATTGATTCCTTTGGTTTATAATATTAATAATCTCTTGGGTTTATCACTGCTTTGAGTTTAAAATATTGATTATTATGGTTTATTATTAGGGTTTTTAATTTCTCATCTTTTTAATATTAATCCATTGGCCTTATTGATCCCTTGGGTTTATTATTTCCTTGGGTTTTTAATATCAATCCATTGGGTTTATTAATCTTTTAGTTTTTTAATTCATTGGGTTTATAATATAACAATCTCTAAAATTGATTGTTCTCTTAACTCTATAATATTAATAATCATGTGATTTTATCATTCATTTGTATTTAAAATATTATTTCCTAGGCTATATTAATCTCTTTTTAATATGGAATCCTTGAGATTTTTGAACTCTTAGCTTTTTAATATTTTACCCTTGGGTTTATCATATTAGACCCTTAAGCTTATTAGTTCTTTTAGATAATAATATTAAAAATCCCTTGGTATATTTGTAAGAGATATATACTTATTATAAATAGTAATAAAATACTTGTATTATGTTATATTTTAACTTTAACATAGTTTGAGTTATAACTATTAATGTATTGAAAAATTTTAATTATATTTTATTATTAAATATATATATAATGCATAGTATCAATATAATTTATATTATTAATATATTAGAGTAGATATATAAAATATATTAGTAATTATATTCATAAATATAATGATAATTTTAGTAAAATATATGTGATGGGTAGTGAATATAGGCTTATTTCACTATATCAAACACATTAGTGAATCTTGTTGTAAAAATATTTCATACCAATGTGATTTTAACTACATTGTGCTAGTTAAGCAGGAATTAATCACCGTCACAAACGCAGTACACACCGCCTCACCGTATTTCTCTTAGGAGTGCAACCACATTAACCATTTCAGCATCGAAAGGGCAATACCGACTTAATTGTTTTTGTATAAATGCAGTTAATGTGGGATAAAAGAAGATGCACAATCCGGATGCATTGTACTGGTTGTAATGCACTTGAAGGTGCTTTGCTGTTTGATTATTTTGTAAACGATGTAGTGTTATCAATGTTTTACGACTTGTAACTCTACTTGGCCTTTGCCGTTTCTTTGTTACTTTTGCTCCGTTGTGTACTATGTGAATCTTTCAATTGGTATCAAAGCGCTGTGCTCGGTCTTTCAAGATCGCTCCTACAGAGCGGCAACACTGACAAACAAAATGTTTAAAAACTTGCCAAGCATGCCCATGTTCGCAGTTCCAGGACGTCATGGTCTGAAGCTTCGAACTGATTTGAATGCCTGTAAATTTGGCAGCAAATTGGCCATCACGTTGGATGACTTCGAGGATACGAATTATCTTGTTCTCAATGCCTCCGATTTGGTGATCGCAAACAGTTCCATCCGGTTCCGGAGCAACACTTCCACCATGGTAACGAATATTGAGCTTCCCAGTTCGTACCATTGTTAAGTTGCGAATCACTATGGTATTCTTAAATCGAGGCGGTGGCATATTTTGGAAAAGGTGCATTGAACCTTGAAAGTCGAAACTCGTGGAATCCGCAAAAATTGATGATTTTAGAATATGCAAAACCGAACGTTAGAAAACTTAGAATCTGCAAAGCCAAACCTCAGAAAACCTAGAGCCCAAATGAAATCGATTTAATTTGAATTAAACAAAATCGATCCTGCATGGCAACGAAATCGAGATCAAGCTTTGGGCACAATGAACCTGATTTAAACGAAATCAACGCTGCGTGTATTGAATGTGCAAAATGGAAATCGACCTTGTAAAAAAATGAAGTCAAAACTCCGCGAAATTGAAATATATATCTCCAATGCAAGGAAAGAGACAGTTTCCCAAGAATATATACCCTGGGAAATATATTTATCACTTTAGTTCAGTTATAAGCATTCTGCGAGCGATTCTTAAGGTACATCAACACTATTTAACATAAATCTTCTTCTTCTATTCCAGTTAATCATTATATAAAGAAAACCAATCCAGTTAATCATTATATAAAGAAAACCAAATGGACATTATATATGACCAAACCAAATGAAGTATAGATTAAAAAAAAAAAAAAGTTTATAAAGCATTGAACGTCTAACATTTAACTTTTAACATCTAACATTACTACTTTCACCTATACTATGTTGTAAAACAAGACTAATAACTCAAAACATTATCTCTATGGGCAACAACACTAATAATCCTCGTACTTTAATTGTATATCACAAATAATTATGAGAACAGTATCCCATTATTTGTTGTTACATTTCGGACATACGTTTTATATCTATATAATATTATTAGTAATATATTATTATTATAATATATTTTATATAGTATTATTAGTGATATATGGTATAGGTAGATATGTGTAAATGAAAATTTCACATGGATACTATTTATTGAAAATTATGATTTTAGTTTCTTAAGATTAATTAAGTTAACAACAACATTTTAATTTTGAATAAAATGCGATGAAAATTTAAGTTAGAATATTTTATAGTGTCAAAATTTCCAAGTGTTTTTAAGGTGATATTTGTATTATATTTATGTTTTTAAAATTATAGTTTAATAATTAAATACTTATGTGTTTTTTTTGTATTTTCTAAATTTTTTAAATTTATTTTCCATAGAATTTAGTAAAGTTTTTTTAGTATGATAAGATTGACTCATTTTAAAGCATTAAGTTAAAAGGACAAAATTATTTACATCTAAAAGGTTTATTGAAATGTTGTCATGTAACATTACATTTAAAAATAATAAAACAATATTTATATTAACAAATTAGAAATAGTGATAATTTTTCTTTATATATATTTGTTATAAATAAATACTTAATTTTTTTCTTAATTTTACATCAAATTGATATAGAAATATAAAGTAATTACAACTTAAATATGTAATTTTTTACTATTTAATATCTAGTTGATTATTGATATTACATTATATGTCATTTATTATATATTCATTTTACATGTAATATTTAAAATAATATATATTAGTAATGAAAATATTTTTTTTTAGCTATAAGTAAAGTATCTAAATGTTTATATATATATATATATATATATATGAAAATGGAGATGATATAAAAACATTAAAAAATATTAATAATGATTTTTTTTAATGTGGGTTGTAAATCAACAATTTATTAGTGTGTTGCTGAAAACCAATATAGATTCATTTTAACTATGAATCTATCAAGACAAGAATAAAATCTTTCCAGTTCCAAAGCATTTCTCAAAATTTTCACTAAGAAAGAGGTTTGCATATTGAGATATTTGATCCCTCACAAATTAAATCTTTCGATTTCCAAAAAATTCCCCAATTTTTTCATTGAGAAAAAGGTTTACATATTGAGAGATTTGATCCCTCACAACTCTTGGTAGTTTAGTAATTAAGATGGATATATGTTGATTTAGAAAACATTAATTAATTGAGTTTTAATTTAAGATATTGTTTAACTATTATAAATTTTGGTTTCTTTTTCAATTTTTTTTTTTAATATTTTTGGATTTTTCATATTTAAAAAAAAAACATCAAATTTATATTTTTGATCAAAATCAACCAAAATATCCCTGAATAAATATCAAGGAAAAGAAAAAAACATATACTTTAATGAAATTAAACTGTAGAAATGGTAGCATGATCACATAAATGATTTTAATAGATAGTGGCACCGTAAAATATACTAATATACTAAATTCATGGTTATTGTAGAATTATCACATACATTATAAATAAAGAAATTAATTATTGTTTTAATAGATCTAAAGACTAAATTGATATTCAGAAATATTCTTTTAAATTAGAGAGGTTACTATAAATAGACATGTCATGTGGAGATGAAGAAGTTTGAACGAGAAAGAAAATAATTTTGATTCTCAAATATACAGAGTTACAAAAACACAAAAATAAGTTAGTTAGTCAACAAGAGAGAAGTAATCAATAATTGAGTTCTTCAGATAGCTTTATTTATTTGGTGTGGTCACCCTCAATGTGTTTTAAAGTTCCATTATCCTAGATTCTTGTTTCTCTAGTGAATTTTAAGTACACAAGGTTAATTTTAATTTATAATCATTATATAAAATCTAAAATATTGTTTAATATATCTAAAATTAACATTTTTCAACAAAATTATATGCGAAAGAATCATGTTACAAAAACTAAAACAAGGCGTTATAGTACAAGAAATGTAGAAGACTATGATATCTGAAGCAAATGCCAAAACATATTATAACTGGAATGTGAAATATATTTTATAACAGAATAAAAAACTAATATTTAATTTTTAAATAAAATTATAAATTAAACTAAAAAAATTAATCCCTAATTCCATATAAACAAAAGATTTAAAGTTACATAAAATTAAGTTTCAACTCTTTCAAACTAATAAAAGGTAAAAATATGTTTTTTTTAACCCCACTCATTAAAGATCATAAAATCCTATATTATACCATCAATGTGTAATTTACATCCTCTTTTTTTTTTTTTTTTTCTAAAGCCATGTCACCTATGGTTCCTTGATTTTCTACTTCTACTTTTCAATTTATTCAATCCACGTTCATATTTAATAATTATAATAAAATCGCATTATTTTATTATCATCTTTTTAACTCACATATATTCTTTACTTACATTCTTATACATTTATTTATGTTCTAGAACTTTGATATAATTTGAATATAAGAATAAGACATTATATTTTGTGTTCAAACCCTGACATTACACATAGGTTCTATTAACTCAACCATATTATTTAAGACCCCATTTAGTTTGCATGATTAATTTCATATATTATATCTTACATCTACGTTTTTGCTACCCAATAGTTCCATGTATGAACTCTTTAAGTCTTGGGTTTTTATGTCAATTTCGACAATTTTGTTCGATTCTAATCCACCTCGGGCGAAATACCATAGTGTTAATTCACTTATCTTATCATTTATCTCTAACCCTACTTCGTGAACGTTATGTCCACTCACACTTATTAATGAGGCTATTCTCATCTTTCAATGCCAGTACAAATGACTTAAAGTCATTTTCCAACTCATTTCCTTAGGCCACAGAAACAAATATATTTTATTGACTCATACCACGAATTTGATAATCATTTTAAATTACTCAACTGCAATGGTACAACTAACGTTTAATGTAAATAGATTTTTTGTCATATCAATTGAGTGTACCTCGATTTGAGGGAGAATCGATGGATTTATGCCAAGTGCAAGGTGGATTTGAGTTAGGGTTTTGAGTTTTCGATTTCTATTAAATCCTACATTTTCAACATACACCACTTCTCTGGTTACTTACTCTCATGGGGATTTCTCTTTGTTTTTCGTTACTGTCTGAGTAAAGTTTTTATAGAAGAAATCTTGTATTTATTCAGTGTTCTACAGCGCCAGCCTCACACCTCTGCTAGTAAAATCACGGTAAGCCTCTAACTTAAATAAATTTTGACTTAGATTCGCTTGGAAGTTTGTATGTGATTTTGACTGTAGGTTTATAGTGTGGCCTTATGTATCTCTAGTGAAATCTTTTCCTTTCTCTCATCAATTTTTTTTTTTAATTTCCTTACTATCCGAATAGATTTGAGCATGAAACAAAATTCGATACCTACCGATTTTGTTTTCTCAGATTGGGAATTCTACTGGTATTGCTATGCAAGCTTCTTTACCCAGTTGTTGAAGTTGTGGTTAATACATTTTGGATTAGAGTTGAACATTAGTTCACTCTTCTGCTGATTTCTCTTTCCATTTTAATTTTCATAAGCTTATAATGTGCTTCATTTTTGAGGTTGGACTGTAAATCAAAGTTTGATTTCTGTATGTATTTGAGGAATTTATGTAACCTAACAATTATATATTTTATCTATTTCTGATGGGTTCTTTTAATTCTGACTTTAATGAAATCGCTGGCCATTATAAGGCACCCATGGAGTTCTATTTCGTTCTCTGTTGGTTCAGCAAATCGCATTCAGAAATTTTGTGAGATATTTTGAGTTGTTCCAATTCATTTTCTCATGAGCAGAAGCTTCTTGTTTGATCCAACCCCGAAGCTTGAACCGGTGACGAGATTCGTCCCAACTCCTCTGGTAGGTAAGAACGTTCCCACGACCAATATCATTATGCATTCATCTTTCATTATTATGTTAATCTCCCTTCTGCTTTATTATTTAACATTGGACTTTCATTTTTTTTTATTAAATTTGGTTCTCTTCGTTCCCCAAGTCTATAAGGTAACTAAAAATGGTATTTCCTTAATTAATTTTTTTTTCATAATGCTTTTCCAAATCTCCTTATTTTTACAATTTGCTAACCTTTACTGTTTTGTTCCACTCTTTTGTTCTAGGTATCTTTCTCTCGGTCGAAATTTTTTTCTTATTTTTTCATCAAGTTCAGAATCGAATTTGGAATTCTAACCTATGCATATGTATATCTATATATAGGTTGGCCATACATTGCCTTCCATACTCACAGACTTCGATGGCTACACTGTTCTATAATGCTTTTCGAATTTAGTAAATGGCCTAGGGTTTCTCTGCTACCTAGGGTTTCAGATATACATTGTAATAATGATACTTCAATTATTTTTGGGGGTTCCCCTTACAAGACTGTTGAACTTAATTTTTATTATTTTAAAATTTTTTTTGCTGATGTATTTACGAACACAGCTCGACAGACTGTTTGAATTTTCTGAGTGTATGTATAAGGTGCAATAATAGAATTCTTCTAATATAACATCTGCAACCATATATATCTATATACTCTTATTTCTAGCCTATCTTACCTCATTGTTTTGATGTGAAAGTATCATTTTCAATTTTCTGGTATGTGAATAGTATTATATACTCTTGACTAAAATCTGGGCATCTATTTATTTTAACATACATAAATTGATGACACATGTTAAAATTTATATAACCTTTCTTTAATATTTTTCCTTTCGTTTATCTAATACCCTATGGTGAAGCATTTACTGAAATAGTTTGAAAAAATTTCTTTACTACATGTCGCTTCAGTATATTTTCAGAATGACAAATCTCCTATAAACACACACACACATAGATATATTAACAATATTTAATTCAAAAATCTATTTAGTTACTGTAGTAAGGAAATGTCTATTTCTAGTCAGTAGTTGAATAATGTTTCAACCTTGTGATATAAAGATTTATATTTTTTTAATGCTAATTTAAATCCCTATTGTCTTTACAATGTTCAAGGAAATTTCATTTGTCCAATCAGAGTGTGAATATCTAAAATTAGATGAATATATATATATATATATATATAAGTCAATAACACTTGCATGTCCTATCCAGCATACAGGGATATTTTCTGCTGTTTTTACTTTACCATTTACATTATCTGTTATGTTTAAATTTCCCAGTTTTGTCATATAGAAAATACTATAACTGTATTATCTCACCTTGATGTTTTAATTTTGTACCATTTAAATAATTTTTTCATGACAGAAGCTAAAGACTTTGAAGTAGATTGGTGTTTATGATAAATAGAATTGATTTCTGTTCAACATGTGATTTTAATTTTTGCACATGAGACTATGAAAATATTATAAACTTTTCAGGTGAGACACGAATCTTCAGATTTAAACCCGTTACGGGTTGAGACATTCTGGCACATGGGTCTCTCCATGTTTCTCACATACAACCATGCAGATTGCAGAAAATTTTGCTTACCAAAAATCTGTAAAATGTATGGGATATTTAATACTTCAACCCTGAGTAATTTAATTCTAACTAATTAAAATAAGAATATCTCTACACCTAAGTAACACTATAAGATTTTGAGATAATTTATTCTAGTGTGCACACTAGTTTATATGACTAGTCCTCCCAACCATAGAGTTCTATCTTCTTAACTCACCTCCGAGTTGAGATCCTTCCTTCCTTGAATAGCCAACCCTTTGTCTATCCTGGAGTAGTTTATTTAAGCAGTGTTTTCACAAGCCTACTTCTAATTTATGCGTCCAGAAATTCCACGATGCTTTATTCCCATTTTTTCCTAGGCTTCCCTCAGTGAGGTACTTTAAAGCTCTCTTTTCCACTTTTCCAACTTTTCTTCCTCCTCCCCATTACTTTCCTCTTCATTGGGGAAATTAGATTTTTCTCTCCCAATATAATTTAGTAATATTCGTTTCAAGGTTTTTCTGAAATATTTTGGGAAATTCTAACCTTATCCATATCCTCATGGATCAAGGTTTATGATCTCAAATCTTCATATAGTCATAGTGCACACATAACCATTCTATTAATTTTTATTAATTAAATAATTAAATAAATCCAGATATTGTTTCTCCATTGGGGTTCACTTCTCCTTTAGATTTGTTCAAATGTCAAATTAAAAACATAACAGATTTGGGGTGTTACACATTCCACCTCTAAAAACAAACACCATCCTTGGTGTTGAAAAAATAACTTTAAACAGTTCACTGTGAAAACAGTGATGGGTACTTTTCCGTCATTTTATTTTACCTTTCCCAAGTAGCTTCTTCAGTAGTAAAGTGCTTCCATTGGACTTTTACTCTAGCTACCGTTCGATTTTGCAGTTCAATTTCTTCCCGCTCCAAGATTTGAAGCGGCTCGGGAAGGAAATGGTCCATAGTATCTAGGATCTAATTTTGCACAACTACCAGTGTGCAAAGTGCTCTTCTTGGGCTTAATCCACAGATACACATGATCACCCACACTAAAATCTCTGTGGACTCTCTTCTTGTCTGCATAGTTTTTCTGTCGATCCTAAGCTGTCTTAATATTTTTTTGAATTGTTTGACAATTCTTTCTATTTCCTGCAAAGTATCTAGCCCAAGCATTAATTTACCCTCAAGTTGGCTCCAACTTAAAGGAGTGTGGCATTTTCTTCCATAGATTGATTCAAATGGACTCATTTTGATGGAATTTTGATAGATGTTATTATAGAAAAATTGTACTAAATGTATATAGTCTTCCCATTTAATTGGCCTATCCATCACATACATCCTCACCATATTTTCCAAAATTTGATTTGTTCTCTCAGTTTGATAGTCAGTTTGAGGGTGATCGGCAGTACTAAAGTTTAATTTAGTACCCATGCCCCCAAACAAGCTCTTCCAAAAGGATGTAGTGAACTTGGCATCTTTATCAGAAATAATCATTTTAGGGACCCCGTGTAGCCTTACGATCTCTTTCATGAATACATTTGCTACTTGGGTTGTTCCAAAGGTATATTGAACAGGTATGAAATGTGCAGCATTCATCAAAGTGTCTACCACTACCCTCAGTGATTCATGTTGATATTTGGTTCTTGGTAACCCAGTTATAAAGTCCATAGAAACAGTTTCCCATTTCCATTCTTTAATTGGTAAAGGATTTAGCAGTCCAGCTAGATCTTGATGTTCAACTTTTACCAGTTGACATTCCATGCATCTGGCTAGGTAGCTTGCTACATCCTTTTTCATTCGTGGCCAAAATAACTTCTTTTTCAAAAATGTGAGTAGTTTCTGATATCCAGGATGTCCAGAATAAGGTTGTTTATGATATTCATCTAGAATTTCCTTTTTCAAAGAGTCTACATTGGGAATGTACAATCTCTCTCTATAAAAAAAAGTAGTTTTATTTTCTTTTTCAGCAATTGAGTTTGCAGTTTTTCATAGCTTGGATCCTGATCTGCTACCTTTTGAACTAATCCTTCTAAATCAAAGTTGGCACTACTCCCAATGTTTCTTATGTGTTGGCAAGCATTTCTTATTAGTGCATCAAAAATTCTTTTTTCTTTTCCTTTGATATATTTTATTTCCATGTCAAATTCACTCAAAAAAGACAACCATCTAGCTTGTCTAGCATTCAAATCTGATTGAGTGAAGAAATACTTTAGGCTGATGTGATCTGTCATCAGAATAAACTTCTTCCTTAGAAGATAGTGTCGCCACATATTGAGAGCGTGAATTACAACAGCTAACTGAAGCTCATACAGACTCTAATTATGTTCATATTTCTTAAGTTTTCTAGATGCATAAGCAATAGAGGAATTTTCTTGCAATAATACTCCCCCTAATATCTCTCCACACGCATCGATACATACTACAAACTCCTTATTATGATCTACAATCTTCAGAATAGGTGTTGTAGTAAGTTTCAATTTTAGTTGTTCAAAGCTATTATGTCATTTTTCCGTTCATTCAAATTTTGTACCTTTCCTTTGTAATGAAGTTATGGGATAGGCTAAAGCGGAAAATATTTCGACAAACCTTCTATAGTACCTCGTAATTCCCATAAATGATATTACCGATGATACATCAGTAGGTACATGCCATTCTCTAATGGAATTTATCTTCTCAAGGTCAACAACGAATCGTTGTTCTAAAATTATATGCCCCAAGTATCGGATTTTATCTTTATAAAATTTACATTTGCTAAACTTGGCATTTAACTGATTCTCCTTAAGAGTTTGCAATATGATTCTAAGGTGTTCTTTATGCTCTCCCTCACTTTTTGAATAGATTAAAATGTCGTCAATAAATACTAGTACAAATTTATCTAAGTATTTATTCAAGACACTATTCATTAAGCACATAAAAGTGGCAGATGCATTTGTTAACCCGAATGGTAGGACTAAAAATTCATAGTGTTCATACAGGGTTTGAAATGATTTTTTGCTGATATCTTCCTCTTTGATTCTCAACTGGTGATAACCCATCCTTAAATCAATCTTGGAAAACACAGAGGCTCCACTAACTTGATCAAAGAGATCATCTATTCGTGGTAACGGACACCTTTTTTTGATAGTCAACTTATTTAGTTGACGATAGTCAATACACATTCAGAAGGTACCATCCTTCTTTTTCACAAACAACACAGGTGCTCCCCAAGGAGATACACTTGGTTTGTATCCTTTGTACAGAAATTCTTGTAATTGCATTTTTAACTCCATTAGTTCAGGGGGGCTCATTTGGTAAGGGGATCTAGAAATAGGAATTTCCCCTGGCCCTAAATCAATTGTAAGATATATTTCTCTTTTTGGGGGAAGGTGAGGAATCTCTTCCGGAAACACTTTTTTAAATTCTCTTATCACTAGGAAAGTCTCTAATAATTTTTTCTCTAATTGTTGTCCTAATTATTCAACATGTATCGCATACACTTGATACCATTTTCTAGCAATTATTTTTAATTGAAGGGCTGAGATCTGCCTCACAGAGATTGGTTTTGGTTTCCCTTTTAGTATGACTGTTTTTACCTCTATATCAATGCAGTGTAATGATTTTTCTAAACAATTCATCATGGTTTTCTGTTTTTCTAACCAATCCATTCCTATTAGTACATCATATGAACCTAATGGTAGAATACTTAAATTTACTTATGTTTGATAATCATTCAACTTCATGGTAATTCAAGGTAACTTATGAGTTATCTTGCGTTTGGTACCAATGGCTAGCTGGACTAACCAAGACTGCTGAAACTTATATGTTTTGAGTTTACATTTTCCTACAACTTGTGAACTAATATAACTCAAAGATGCACCTGGATCTATTAAAACTGTAACATATTGGTCAGCGATCATACCTTCCATCTCGACCATAGTAGACTGATGTTCTACTTGCCAGTTTTCTAAGGTTGCAATGATGGTGGGGATGTTCCTTGCTACGTCATTTACTATAGTGGCCTCTCACAATAGTTGCACTGTCTAAATATTTTTATGTGGACATTCCCTTAATAAATGAGGCTCTCCACAACACCAACACTTCAGAGGCTCTCGCATTTTAACAATTCCTTCCTTCTTATTATTCCCATCTATTGGTTTTGAACCAGTTTGAGATTGAGCAGTTTGATTTTCACTTATTTTGCTAAATTTCTTTCACTGATGGTTCCTACCAAAGTTCTTCAAATAAGCTGGTTTCTATTTCTTTTCGCTGAAATCACCTTTGTTTGTCCAGCTCTTTCCTTGCTCAGTCTTACCCCTGAAGTATTGGTAGCATAATCTGGCTTTCCTTACAACTTCTTCCATTTTTTTTGGATTATTGAACTCTATTTTCTCCTTGTATACCATAGGAAAATAGTTCAGAAATCTCTGTACCTTTTCCTTCTCCTTTCGGATATAAGGAAAATATCATAACAGATTTTTGAACTTGGTGATAAACTCATTTATGGTGAGCTGTCCCAATCTGATTTCATGAAACTCTTTTGGCTTGTCATCATAGTAACATTCGTTCAAATATCAATTTTTTAGCTTGACTTGAAAATCTTCCCAAGTCATTGTTTTCTCATCAATGGCATGAACCATTTTTGTTTCCTCCCACCACAAGCTAATCTTACCTTGCAGCTGGTAGATAGCCAATCTGGCTCTTAAATTACTTTCATATTCATAAACCTGAAAGTGCTTTATCATACTCAGAAGCCATGCCTCAGCATCTTCTTCCTTCTCTCCATCATAGGAGGGAGGTTTTATTTTCCGGAATTCATCCTGTAATTCCATCTTCTTTCTAGACTGTTGTCTAATGGCGTCATCTTCTTCAGACTCATCGGAGGAATTGACTCTTCCTTTTCTCTTCCTTCTGGAACCTTCAGCTTCTTGATTGTTCTGTGAAGTCAGTTCTCTGATGAGTTTTTCTTTCTCCTCACTGGCCAAAGATAGCCTATCATTGTGGCTCTTAAGCTGTACCATTTCTCGTTGCATTCTATGCAACATAGTCATCAATGGAGCATTTGGATCTGGCATGTTTTCTCCACCACCCAGATCTACATATAGCTCATCCCCTTCAGTGATGGTTTGTAGCTGTACTTTACAACACTATTCATTGTTCAACATAAAAACATATCATTTATGTGTCAGCACATACATTGCCTAGTATTTTTTTTCCAAATATTTGATACCATTTGTAATATACCTATTTTTTATTTTTTTTTCTAAAGCCATATCACCTATGGTTCCTTGAATTTCCACGTATACTTTTCAATTTATTCAATCCACTTTCATATTTAATAATTATAATAAAATCGCATTATTTTATTATCATCTTTTTAACTCACATATACTCTTTACTTACATTCTTATTCATTTATTTACATTATAGACCTTTGATATTATTTGAATATAAGAATAAGACATTAAATTTTATGTCCATACCATTACATTACACATAGGTTCTATTAAACCAACCATATTATTTAAGACCCCATTTAGTTCTCTTGATTAATTTCATATTTTATATCTTACATCTACGTTTTTGCTACCCAATATTTCCATGTATGAACTCTTTAAGTCTTGGGTTTTTATGTCGATTTCGAAAATTTCATTCAATTCTAATTCAACCTCGGGCCAAATACCTCTAACACCCCAAATTTCTATGCTTTTCAATTTGACATTCGAACAAATCGAGAGGGGAAGTGGACCCCAATGGACAAACAATGTGTGTATTTATTTAAATATTTATCAATAAATATAAATGGAATAATTATGTGTGCAATATGACTAGATTGAGATGGAGATCCTAAACCTTGATCCATGAGGATATGGATAAGGTTAGAATCTCCCAAAACCTTTCAGAAAAACGTTGAAAGGAATATTAATAAATTAGATTGAGAGAGAAAAATCTAATTTCCCCAATGAAGAGGAAAGTAATTGGGAAGAGGAAGAAAAGCTGGAAAAAAAGAAAATACATCTTTAAAGTACCTCATTGAGGGAAGCCTAGGAAAAAACAGGAATAAAACATCCTGGAATTTCTAGATGCATAAATTAGAAACAGGCTTCAGAAAGCACTGCTTAAAAAAAATGCTCTAGGACAGACAAAGGGTTGCCTATCCAGGGAAGCAAGGATCTCAGCTTGGGGGTGAGTTAAGGAGATAGAACTCTACGGTTGGGAGGACTAGTCATATAAACTAGTATGCACACTGGAATAAGTTATTTCACAATCTTATAGAGCTACTTATGTGTATACATATTCTTGTTTTTAATTGGTTAGAATTAAATTATTCTATGCTAAAGTATTAAATATCCCATACATTTAACAGATTTAGTTAGACAGAATTTTTGTCATCTATATAGTTGTATGGGAGAATCATGGAGAGACCCATCTGCCAGAATGTCTAAACCTGTAATGGGTTTAAATCTGGAGATTAATGTCTCACCTAAAAAGTTTAATTTTTTGTGTAGGAAAAGAAAATTCTAGTAGTTCTGGTTTTAATAATATTTGCATACTCTTATGTACAAAAATTCAAGTCACATGGTCAACAGGGATCAATTCTATTTATAATAAACATCAATATACTGTAGAGTTTTAGTTCTATCACGAAAAAATTCATTAAATTGTACAACATTAAAACATCAAGCTTAGATAATATTTTTATAGTATTTGTTAATGTACCGAATTGGGAAAATTAAACATAGCAGATATTATAAATGGAAAAGTAGGTACTGTAGAAAATATGCTTGTATTCTGGATAAGACATGCAAGTACTCTTGACTGATATATATATATATATATATAGATTTAGAAATTCACACTCTCATGGTACAAATGAACTTTCTTAAACATTATAAAGACAATAGGGGTTCAAACTAGAATTAAACAAATATAAATATTTATATCACAAAGTTTAAACCTTATTCAATTACTGACTGGAAATAGACACTTCCTTATTATAAATAGACTGTTGAATTAAATGTGGTTAATATATATATATATATATATATATATATATATTAGGTTTTTCATTCTATAAATATACAACAGTGACATGCAGCAAAGTAATTTCAGCAAACTATATTAGTAAATGCTTCCCTACAAGGTTTCAGCTAAACGAAAGGAAAAATGTTAAGGAAAACTTATATAAATTTTACCATGTGTCAGCATATTACGTATGTTAAAATGTCATATCTCCCTTTCTCAATTTTTTTTTTTTTTTTTATAGGTGATTGAACTGGTCCTACATGGTTGAATCTAATTCACCTTGATGCACACTTAACTGTATATAGTTATCCTCAATTTATTTCGTATGCTATGTTGTCTTTTAAAACTTGCATAAAATATAAGACAACAATTGTATTTTTATAATACCCTTGACCTCAATTTTCGAGTCATTCTGCCCCACCATTACCTCACTTGAAGTTTCAATTTCGCTACATCATAAGTGTCAAAATTGGACTTTCGTCCTCTACCTAATCTAGATCTTTTCGAAGGCTTGGCGGTGTCGTGCTATTGGAGAGGGGGTTTGCATGAATTAAATCCATTCCCTTACCATGGTTACGCTACTTACATAGCGATGGTGTGAATGAATCATTCCCTCTTTTCGATTTAATCCTGATACATCTTTTCATTTGAAATAATAGGTGATATAGAAGACCTATAACTGGTCGACAAGTGTAGGCTTGTCAACTTCTGTGGCTACGTCTCTCTCGGTGTGGTGCGAGGAGTTAATTTGTTCACCCAACTATGGTACCTTGACTTAATACGATGTCAATGTAAAGTAGATATGTAGATTATGAAATCGGGTTTTTTTTAATAGCAGAGATTCGTGCCAGCTATGGCCTTTAATGGCATGGGGTTTGTCGATTTTTTTTTAACCGCGTGGCATTCCAATTCTCAGTTGTCCTACTGTCATATGCTACCAAGAGTATGATATCATACGGAGGAATTTAATGTGCCAATCTCTATTGGGATTTCATGAGTCCTTGTTTGTGCTCTTGGTTTTTCGAAACCCCCCCCAGAATGCCATTCCTCTATTCACTTGACACCTGGACCGTTATCGAGCCACGAGCTAGGGTTTCAAATGTAAACAAAATTTTTCCAGCCTCGTTATCTTCCAGGTTTTTGTTTTATTTCATTACCCCTTGCTCATTTGCCTCTCTGCCTTTCGCACAACTCCACGGAGTGCGGCAACTCGGGAGAATTGTTACCAGTGTGTGGGTCTAGCCATCAGCGAGAAGGTAACTCAAGTTCACATGTATATATTTTTTTTTCTATGGTTAATCTCTTCCAGATTTGATGATGTATGTTCTCTGCATTTTTTTTTTCTTTTGTTGCCAGGATGACGCCCTTTGCAGAACACGCGTTGAATTGGTTCCAAGTCTGCAGACACCAGCCCACTGCGTTCTATGTCTACGTTTTCCCCTTTCGCATTCGAGTCCTGAAGAGGTGTGAGGGTTTCGGGCTTCGACAGACAGCCTGCACTGGTTTAAGGGCGGAGTTACTTCGACCTTGTTATGGTTAGTTGCAACTCCCACTGTGTTTATTTATTTTCTGCGATAGACGTGTATATATAGATATATATATATGAACCAATTGTATTTTATTTTCGACAGCTACCATTCCATACAATGGATGCCATTCTTATTCCTCTGTATATCTATTTTCTTCAGGATCTCTATTCGTTCTTCCTTCAGGATCTGTATTTGTTCTTCATCGCTCTTATAGGTAACCCTGGTTCCCGCCATTTCCTTTCCATACAATCTACTGGTTTATCGATTTGATTGTCGGCTTGTGCCTCTTCCAAACACGTATGGTATTTTTATTTTCAGGTTATGTGAGCACGCTGGCAAATGAAACTCCTGACCATGCTAGTTTACATTTCCTCTGGCAACGACCTAGCCGTTCCTTCGATACCCATAATCTCCCTCTCAGGGTTTCGTTTATTCTGTAGATGGTTTACGTCCCACCTACTATGTGAAGTTTTCGTCTGCCATCGTTTTACTTTCCAGGACATGACTGTCAAGGCTGTCAAAGTTGTATCCAGACCATATGTTACTGGTTTAAAACCCAAATTGTGCAGACCATGCACCACATTTCTATTCGTTTTTATTTATGTAATTTAATGCCATGTAAAAAGCAGAATGGACTGTGAACTATGCGCACACTTAAGTTTTATCTTTGATTCGAGGTCTGTCGTTATGCCGACCTCGCACTCAACTGCATATTCTCCCCTACAGGTTTTCTCTGGTTATATAATTCGTTCTGGTCTCGCACTAGAAGGAGAAAATATCGTTAATGTGTATGAATTGTTTACTCACAGTACTGGTTACCTTCTAAAATTTCGTTTTATTTATCTCTAGTTAATTCTGCTAGCCTTGTTGTAGATACCTTGGTTTTCTGGTTGAATTAATTTAGATGATATAAATCCCAAAAGATATCGAATAGTACTGTGCTTCCCCACTGTTTTAGATATTTAAGTGTCGATCGATGTTGTAAAACAATGATTCCATGACTGAAAGTGCTTTCGCATCATACTTAATTTCTCTTTTCTTCTTTAGAGATTTATCTTGAGGACGTGTAGTAGATAAAAGTATTCATTCAATTTTATACGGGTTGCTACAATCATTTCCAGTACAGTATATGCAATTATACCTGTAAGGCATGAATATGGTTAAATTTTACCTGCATATACAGAGATTTTTATACACCATTTACATAGCCTAATTCTGTTGTGTCTAGAGATATACGGTTCACTGCATTAATAGCATGGTATCTCGTTTTTAAGGGTTAATTGACGAACAATAAATTTCTTCCGACTATAACTACTGAAATAAAATTCCTGACAGTCCGAATATATGTTTTCTTCTGGTCCTGCCTTCTTCAGGAATTGTTTGATTTCCTAATTTTTTTTTTTTTTGACTAATATTCTAATGGATTTTTATTATACCAAAGACTTCTTACAATTCCAAATTTTTAAGAGAAGATTTACAGATGCTTGAACAGTACTAGGAATTTCTGCATATAAATTTTACTTCCTATATACCTCTATTTTCATATGAGGAATGTACATATTTCTAGTGCAGGCTATGTTTCTTTTTTCTTTCAGTTTAACTATGAATTCTCATATGCAAATCCTTATCTGGGTATAGTGACTCTCCTATTGCTTTATTCTATTTCTGCTCATAGAGTGCACTAACATATCAGAAGCAGATTGAATTACATTCCAGTGTGGGTTTTGTGGAAATACACGTATCCCCAGATTTGAACCAGAGATGGTTTAGAAATTCTAGTGGATTCTATTTCACACAATAATGTCTACAACTATACAGAATTCTGAAGGTGAATACCTTCTAATGATTTTGTTAAATGTAGCATTTACAGTTTAACATATAACAAACCTTTATATGTAGCCAATTCATACTAAAGTAAAGAAAACACCAGATAAGTAGAATTACATACCACTCAGTAGAATGACCAACATCCCAACCTTAGAGTCCGTCTGTCTCCAGGAATCACCCCCGAGCTGAGATCACCTCCACTACAGACCAACCACAATCTGTTTAGGAGTAGCTTATTTAAGCTATTGTTCCCCAAAGCATGTTTCTAATTCTGCGTCCAGAATCTCAGGACGCTTTTCTTCCTGTTTGCCTAGGCTTCCCAATTTAGGGATTCCTTAAAGATGTTTTATGCTTTTCCTCAGCTTTTCCAGCTTTTTACCTCTTCCCAACTACTCTCCTCATCATTGGGGAAATTCAGATTTTTCCTCAAAAATCTAAATTTAAAATTTTCTGTCTTTCAAGGATTTTTTGAAAGGTTGTGGGGAAATATTTGCCTCATCCATCCTCACAGATTTAGCAAGTGATCTCATCATCTCATTTTTGGACAATTTGTACCACAATAATTTATTCATTTCCTCAATTAAATGTTTAATTACATTCACAAAATAATTATCCTTTGGGGTCCCCTCCCCTTAGGATGTAAAGTTCAAGTATCAAACTTTAAAATGAAATCATAGGAATTGGGGTGTTACATATTCCCCGTCTGAAAATAAACACCGTCCTCGGTGTTGTTTTTCAACTAATAGAGTTTATTTTGCAAATAAAAATGGATTTTTTTCCATCATTTCAGTCTCTCGTTCCCAGGTAGCTTCTTCAGCAGTAAAGTGCTTCCACTGCACCTTTACACTTGCTACCGTTCTGCTTCTCAATTCAATTTCTTCCCGCTCCAATATTTGAAGCGGTTCTGGCAGAAATTCCCCTTCTGGTTCCACCTGTACAACATTCCAATCAACTATGTGAGAAGCATCATGCACATATCTTTTTAACAATGAAACATGAAAGACATCATGAACTCTAACATGGGGTGGTAAGGCCAGCGTGTAAGCCACTAGTCCCACCCTTTCTAATATTTCAAAGGGACCACAGTATATAGGGGCCAATTTTGCACAACTCCCAGCATAAAGGGTGCTCTTTTTGGGTTTAATACGCAAATATACATTCTCCCCAACTTTAAATTCTCTATGCACTCTTTTCTTATCTGCATAACTCTTCTGGCGATCTTGTGCTGTCTTGATGTTCTTTTGTATCTTTTTGACAATTCCTTTCATTTCTTGTAAAGCATCTGGTCCCAACATTAGTTTGTCTTCTGGCTGGCTCCAGATCAACGGAGTACGAAACTTCCTTCCATACAGTGCCTCAAATGGACTCATTTTGATGAAGGATTGATAGCTGTTATTATAGGCAAATTTAGCTAAATGTAAGAAATCTTCCCACTTTGAGGGTCTATCCATCACATACATTCTCAACATGTCCTCCAAAATTTCATTAGTTCTTTCTGTTTGACCATCAGTCTGAGGGTGGTAGGCAGTGCTAAAATTCAATTTAGTGCCCATTCCTCCAAATAATCCCCTCCAGAAGGCTGCTGTAAATTTGGCATCCCTATCAGAAACAATCACCTTAGGGACCCCATGGAGTCTTACTATCTCCTTCAGGAACACATTCGCTACTTGAGCTGTTCCAAAGGTGGATTTCACTGGTATAAAATGAGCAGCTTTGGTTAAAGTGTCTACTACTACCATTACAGAATCATGCTGGTATTTGGTTTTGGGTAATCCTGTAATGAAGTCCATGGAAACAATGTCCCATTTCCAATCTGCAATGGGCAAAGGGTTCAGAAGCCTGGCAGGATGCTGATGTTCCACCTTAACTAATTGACATTCCATGCATCTACTTAAATATTCTGCTACATCTCTCTTCATTCCTGGCCAGAACAACTTCTTTTTCAGGGCTGTTAACATTTTCTGATATCCTGGATGTCCTGCATAAGGTTGTTTGTGATACTCATCCATAATTTCTCTTTTTAAAAACTCTACATTGGGAATATACAATCTGTTCTTAAAGCAGATCAGCCCCTTTTGATTTTGGGTGAAATCAGTTTTCTCCTTTTTCTGTAATTGCACCAGAAGTCTTTCATAATTTGGTTCTTGGTTTGCTGCCTTATTCACCAATTCTTCTACATCAATCTGAGCACTACTTCCAATATTATTGATATTCTGACAAGCATTTCTGCTCAATGCATCAGCAACTTTATTTTCCTTGCCTCTAATATGTTTTATGTCCATGTCAAACTCACTTAAAAAGGACAACCATCTGGATTGTCTGGCATTCAAATCAGTTTGAGAAAAGAAATATTTGAGACTAATATGATCAGTCATCAATGTAAATTTTTTCCCAAGAAGATAGTGCCGCCACATTTTCAAAGCATGAATAACAGCTGCTAATTCTAAATCATAGGCACTATAATTCTGTTCATGTATCTTCAGCTTCCGGGACTCATAGGCAATCACAGAATTTTCCTGCAAAAGAACTCGTCCCAATCCTTCTCTACATGCATCCGTACATACCACAAATTCCTTATCAGGATCTGCAATCTTCAGTATAGGGGCTGTGGTAAGTTTCAATTTTAATTTGTCGAAACTGTTTTGGCATTTTTCAATCTATTCAAACTTGACACCTTTCCTCTGTAAGGAAGTGATGGGATGTGCTATGGCAGAAAATCTCTCCACAAATCTGCGATAATAGCCAACAATCCCCATGAATGATCTAACTGCTGAAACATCAGCGGGCACTGGCCATTCTTTTATAGCCTTTATCTTCTCCAGATCAACAGCAAGGCCTTGTTCAGAAATAATATGACCCAAGTATTGGATCTTGTCCTTAAAGAACTCACATTTGTTGAATTTAGCATATAGTTGATTTTCCTTTAGAGTTTGCAATACTATCCTCAGGTGTTCTTTGTGTTCCTCCTCACTGTTTGAGTAAACTAAAATATCATCTATGAACACAAGGACAAATTTATCCAAATACTTGTTTAACACATTGTTCATTAGGCACATGAATGTGGCAGGGGCGTTTGTCAAACCAAAAGGTAGAACTACAAATTCGTAGTGGCCATACCTGGTTCTAAAGGCTGTTTTGCTGATGTCTTCCTCTTTAATTCTAAGCTGGTGGTAACCAGTTCTTAAGTCAATTTTTGAGAATACTGAAGCTCCTCTCACCTGATCAAAAAGATCATCAATTCTAGGCAAAGGATATCTATTTTTAATGGTCAACTTATTCAGTTTCCTATAATCAATGCACATCCTGAAAGTTCCATCTTTCTTTTTCACGAACAGCACTGGTGCTCCCCAAGGAGACACACTTGGTCTGATATACCCTTTATCTAGCAGTTCTTGCAATTGCATTTTCAGTTCCATAAGTTCAGGAGGACTCATTCGATAAGGTTCTCATGAAACAGGTGTTGCTCCTGGCACCAGATCGATTGAGAAGTCAATTTCTCTTTTGGGGGGAAGGTGAGGGATTTCCTTTGGAAAAACTTCCTTGAATTCTTTTATTACTGGTACAACATCCAATAATTCTTCTTCAGTTTTCTGTTATGTTTCTTCCACATGCACTGCATAAACTTGGTATCCTTTTCTAGCTGTTCTTTTTAATTGCAATGCTGAAATTTGTCTTACAAAAATAGGTTTTGGTTTCCCTTTGAGAATAAACATTTTCCCTTCCTCATCTACACAGTGAAAGGTCTTATCCCAACAATTCATCAAAGCTTTATTCTTTTCCATCCAATCCATTCCTATCAATAGATCATATGACCCTAAGGCTAGAATGTTCAAATTCACTTCTGTTCGAAACTCATTTAATTGAATTTCTGTTCTGGGAAGTTTATGTGTTACCTTTCTTTTTGTTCCAGTGGCCAGTTGTACCAACCATGACTGTTGAAATTTTTTAGTTTTTAAGTTACATTTTTCTACAATATTTGGACTAATGTAACTCAAAGAAGCACCTTGGTCAATCAGAACAGAAACAGGTAGGTCAGAAATCTTACCCTCCATTTCCACCATGGTTTCTTAATGTTCTGCTTGCCGATTTTCCAGGGCTGCACTAATAGTTGGTATGTTTCTGGCTATATCATTTACTGTTGTCGCTTCCCGATATCTCATGAGCATATGAATGTTTCGATGAGGGCAGTCCCTTAAAAGATGGGGTTCTCCACAGCCCCAACATTTCAAGGGCTCCTTCATTTTGACTGTTCCCTCCTTTTTACTGTCTCCCTCTATTGGTTTCGAAGCCACTTGAGACTGTGCCATTTGACTTTCTTTGGGTTTACTAAACCTTTTCCGTTGATGATCTCTGCCAAAATTCTTCAGATAGGCTGGTTTCTTTTTTCTCCCTTTGAATTCATTCTTATTTACCCAACTTTTCCCTTGATCAATTTTTCCTTTGAACTGTTGGTAACACAATCTAGCTTTTCTAACAACTTCGTCCATTGTTTTTGGGTTTTCAAACTCAATTTTCTCTTTGTATACCATAGGCAAACAATTCAGAAACCTCTGTACCTTTTCCTTTTCTTCCCTTATGTAAGGTACATATCTTAATAGATTGGTAAATTTAGTAACAAACTCATCGATAGTGAGATGTCCCAATCTAAGCTCATGAAATTATTTTGCTTTGTCATCATAGTACCGCTCATTCAAGTAGCGATTCTTGAATTTAGCCTGGAAATCTTCCCAAGTAACTGTCTTTTCATCTATGGCATGCACCATCTTTGTCTCCTCCCACCACAAGGTAGCCTCACCTTGTAGCTGGTAGATAGCTAATTTGGCCTTCAAATTGCTTTCATATTCATAAACCTGGAAATACTTAATCATATTCAGCAACCAGGCTTCAGCATCTTCCTCCTTCTCCCCGTCATAGGAGGGAGGTTTGATTTTTCAGAATTCCCCTTGTAATTCCTTTTTCTGCTTATTATGATGTCGAATAACATACTCCTCATCAGATTCATCAGTTTTCCTCTTTCCGGAACCTTCGCCTTCTTGGCTGTTCCGTGAGGTTAATTCCCTGATGAGCTTTTCCTGCTCCTCACTGGCTAATGACAATCTGTCATTCTGGCTTTTGATCTCAGCCAATTCTTGTTGCAAATTTCGCAACATAGCCATCATGGCCGCATTGGGATCTGGTTCACCATGCAGATGAACATAAATTTCGCCACCTTCTTCCATTCTATCACTCCACTGTACACTACATAGCACATATCAGCGAACAGAAAAAAAAAACAAACAAGAAAAACAAAAACTTTTGCTACAGCAAAAAAAATTACACAGTGAGTACACAACAATCGTGACCACAAAGTCACCAGCCCAGTTTTATAACTTGGGCTCCGATACCATTTGTCATATCTCCCTTTCTCAAATTTTTTTTTTTTTTTTTATAGGTTATTGAACTGGTCCTACATGGTTGAATCTAGTTCACCTTGATGCACACTTAACTGTATATAGTTATCCTCAATTTATTTCGTATGCTATGTTGTCTTTTAAAACTTGCATAAAATATAAGACAACACTTGTATTTTTATAATACCCTTGACCTCAATTTTCGAGTCATTCTGCCCCACCATTACCTCACTTGAAGTTTCAATTTCGCTACATCATAAGTGTCAAAATTGGACTTTCGTCCTCTACCTAATGTAGATCTTTTCGAAGGCTTCGGGGTGTCGTGCTGTTGGAGAGGGGGTTTGCATGAATTAAATCCATTCCCTTACCATGGTTACGCTACTTACATAGCGATGGTGTGAATGAATCGTTCCCTCTTTTCGATTTAATCCGGATACATCTTTTCATTTGAAATAATAGGTGATATAGAAGACCTATAACTAGTCGAAAAGTGTAGGCTTGTCAACTTCTGTGGCTACGTCTCTCTCGGTGTGGCGCGAGGAGTTAATTTGTTCACCCAACTCTGGTACCTTGACTTAATACGATGTCAATGTAAAGTAGATATGTAGATTATGAAATCGGGTTTTTTTTAATAGCAGAGATTCGTGCCAACTATGGCCTTTAATGGCATGGGGTTTGTCGATTTGTTTTTAACCACGTGGCATTCCAATTTTGAGTTGTCCTACTATCATATGCTACCAAAAGTATGATGTCATATGGAGGAATTTAATGTGCCAATCTCTATTGGAATTTCATGAGTCCTTTTTTGTGCTCTTGGTTTTTCGAAACCCCCCCCCAGAATGCCATTCCTCTGTTCACTTGACACCCGGACTGTTATCGAGCCACGAGCTAGGGTTTCAAACGTAAACAAAATTTTTCCAGGCTCGTTATCTTCCAGGTTTTCGTTTTATTTCGTTACCCCTTGCTCATTTTCCTCTCTGCCTTTCGCACAACTCCACGGAGTGCGGCAACTCGGGAGAATTGTTACGAGTGCGTGGGTCTAGCCATCAGCGAGAAGGTAACTCAAGTTCACATGTATATATTTTTTTTTCTATGGTTAATCTATTCTAGATTTGATGATGTATGTTCTCTGTGTTTTTTTTTTTCTTTGTTTGCCAGGATGACGCCCTTTGAAAAACACGCGTTGAATTGGTTCCAAGTCCGTAGACTCCAGCCCACTGCGTTCTATGTCTACGTTTTCCCCTTTCGCATTCGAGTCCTGAAGAGGTGTGAGGGTTTCGGGCTTCGACAGATAGCCTGCACTGGTTTAAGGGCGGAGTTACTTCGACCTTGTTATGGTTAGTTGCAACTCCCACTATGTTTATTTTTTTTCTGCGATAGACATGTATATATAGATATATATATATGAACCAATTGTATTTTATTTTCTACAGCTACCATTCCATACAATGGATGCCATTCTTATTCCTATGTATATCAATTTTCTTCAGGATCTCTATTCATTCTTCCTTCAGGATCTGTATTTGTTCTTCATCGCTCTTACAGGTAACCCTGGTTCCCGCCATTTCCTTTCTATACAATCTACTGGTTTATCGATTTGATTTTTGGCTTGTGCCTCTTCCAAATGCGTATGGTATTTTTATTTTTAGTTTATGTGAGCATGCTGGCAAATGAAACTCCTAACCATGCTAGTTTACATTGCCTCTAGCAACGACCTAGCTGTTCCTTCGATACCCCTAATCTCCCTCTCAGGGTTTCGTTTATTCTGTAGATGGTTTGCGTCCCACCTACTATGTAAAGTTTTCGTCTGCCATCGTTTTAATTTCCAGGACATGACTGTCAAGGTTGTCAAAGTTGTATCTAGACCGTATGTTACTAGTTTAAAACCCAAATTGTGCAGACCATGCACCACATTTCTATTCGTTTTTATTTATGTAATTTAATGCCATGTAAAAAGCAGAATGGACTGTGAACTATGTGCACACTTGAGTTTTATCTTTGATTCGACGTCTGTCTTTAAGCCGACCTCGCACTCAACTGCATATTCTCCCGTACAGGTTTTCTCTGGTTATATAATTCGTTCTGGTCTCGCACTAGAAGGAGAAAATATCGTTAATGTGTATGAATTGTTTACTCACAGTACTAGTTACCTTCTGAAATTTCGTTTTATTTATCTCTAATTAATTCTGCTAGCCTTGTTGTAGATACCTTGGTTTTCTGGTTTAATTAATTTAGATGATATAAATCCCAAAAGATATCGACTAGTACTGTGCTTCCCCACTATTTTAGATATTTAAGTGTCGATCGATGTTGTAAAACAATGATTCCATGACTGAAAGTGCTTTCGCATCATACTTAATTTCTCTTTTCTTCTTTAGAGATTTATCTTGAGGACGTGTAGTAGATAAAAGTATTCATTCAATTTTATATGGGTTGCTACAATCATTTCCAGTACAGTATATGCAATTATACCTGTAAGGCATGAATATGGTTAAATTTTACCTGCATATACAGAGATTTTTATACACCATTTACATAGCCTAATTCTGTTGTGTCTAGAGATATACTGTTCACTGCATTAATAGCATGGTATCTCGTTTTTAAGGGTTAATTGACAAACAGTAAATTTCTTCCGACTATAAATACTGAAATAAAATTCCTGACAGTCCGAATATATGTTTTCTTATGGTCCTGCCTTCTTCAGGAATTGTTTGATTTTCTAATTTTATTTTTTTTTTACTAATATTCTAATGGATTTTTATTATACCAAGGACTTCTTACAATTCCAAATTTTTAAGAGAAGATTTACAGATGCTTGAACAGTACTAGGAATTTCTGCATATAAATTTTACTTCCTATATACCTCTATTTTCATATGAGGAATGTACAGATTTCTAGTGCAGGCTATGTTTTTTTTTCTTTCAGTTTAACTATGAATTCTCATATGCAAATCCTTATTTGGGTATAGTGACTCTCCTAATGCTTTATTCTATTTCTGCTCATAGAGTGCACTAACATATCAGAAGCAGATTGAATTAAATTCCAGTGGGGGTTCTGTGGAAATACACGTATCCCCAGATTTGAACCAGAGATGGTTTAGAAATTCTGGTGGATTCTATTTCACACAGTAATGTCTACAACTATACAGAATTCTGAAGGTGAATACCTTCTAATGATTTTGTTAAATGTAGCATTTGCAGTTTAACATATAACAAACCTTTATATGTAGCCAATTCATACTAAAGTAAATAAAACACCAGATAAGTAAAATTACATACCACTCAGTAGAATGACCAACCTCCCAACCTTAGAGTCTGTCTGTCTCCAGGACTCACCCCCGAGCTGAGATCACCTCCACTACAGACCAACCACAATCTGTTTAGGAGTAGCTTATTTAAGCTATTGTTCCCCAAAGCATGTTTCTAATTCTGCGTCTAGAATCTCAGGATGCTTTTCTTCCTGTTTGCCTAGGCTTCCCAATTTAGGGATTCTTTAAAGCTGTTTTATGTTTTTCCTCAGCTTTTCCAGCTTTTTACCTCTTCCCAACTACTCTCCTCATCATTGGGGAAATTCAATTTTTTCCTCAAAAATCTAAATTTAAAATTTTCTATCTTTCAAGGACTTTTTGAAAGGTTGTGGGGAAATATTTGCCTCATCCATCCTCATAGATTTAGCAAGTGATCTCATCATCTCATTTTTGGTCAATCTGTACCACAATAATTTATTCATTTCCTCAATTAAATGTTTAATTACATTCACAAAATATTTATCCTTTGGGGTCCCCTCCCCTTAGGATGTAAAGTTCAAGTATCAAACTTTAAAATGAAATCATAGGAATTGGGGTGTTACATAAAATAACCAGAATCTCAGATTTAGTCAGGAGTACATAACACTAGTCACATATCAGAAGAATGAAAACGATACTTTGACATCAAAACAGTGAGGTAATATTGAGAAAAAATAGGAGCATACAGATTTATGCGATTGTAGTTGTTATATTAGACAAAGGCTATTACTGTATTTTAAAGATATATTCAGAAATTTTAAATAGTCTGAGGAGCTAGGTTTGAAAATATATCAGTGAAAAAAATAAAAAAAATATTTAAGTTCAACAGTCCCTTCAGGAGAACCCCCAAAAATAATTGATGTATCATTATTACAATGTATCTTTCAAACCCTCGATAGTAGAGAAACCCTATGCCATCTACTAAACTATAAAAGCCTTAAAGGACAATGTTTCCATCAAATTTTGTGAGTATGGAAGGCAATGCATGAGCAAACTGTATATAGATAAACATAGGTATAGGTTAGAATGCCGAAATTGATGCCAGACTTGATAAACAAGTAAGAAGAAAATTTCGACCGAGAGAAAGATACCTGAAACAAAAGAGAAAAAATAGAAAATTAAAAATATCAGAGATTTTGGAAATGTATAACAAGAAATTTCATAACGGATATACCATTTTCTTACCTTACAGACTTGGGGAACGAAGAGAACCCACTGTAAGAATAAAAAAAGCCGGAACGAGAACCCAATGTTAAAATAATAATGCAGAAGGGAGATTAAAATAATAATGAAGTTTGAATGCAAAATAATATGGATCGTGGTAACTTCGTTACCTATAGGAGGAATTGGGACGAATCTCGTCACTTGTTCAAGCCTTTGAGTTGGATCGAACAAGTAGCTTGCTCACGAGAAACTAAGTTGGAACGACTCAGAATATCTCACGAAATTTCATAATCCAATTTTTCGAGCTGACAGAGAACGAAATAAACAGTGAGCGGTCCGTTATAATTGTCAGCAGTTTCATTAAAACCATAAATAAGAGAGCAAATCCGAATTAAATAAAACATAGAATGGTTGAATTGAAGGAATTCCTTCGACACACACAGAAATTGAACTTTGATCCACATTCGAATCTCAAACTGACGCTATTGTAAACTTATGGAAATTAAAATGGAAAGAGAAATAAAAATAAGGGCGAACAGACGTTTCGCTGTAATCCCAATTATATTAATAACAAATTTAACAACTGGCTTGTATCTAAATATTAACAGAATTCCCAAACTGAGAAAACGGAATCGATAGGTAGAGAGATTCGTTTCATATACAAACATCTCTGGATAGTGAAGAAGTTAAAAATTATAACGAGAGAAAGAAAAATACTTCACGGGAGATACATAAGGCCATACGATTAAGATACAGTCACACTTACATACAAATTTCCAAACAAATTTAAGTAGGAATAGATTAAATAGTGAGGCTTACCAGTGGGTTTAATGGTGGAGGCATGAGGCTAGAGTCATAGAACGCTGAAGAAGCCCATGGATCTTTTATCAAGATTTACTCACACAGTCATAGAAGATAGAGAGAAATCCTCAAGAGGGAAAACGAACAGAGAAGTTGTATATAGTGAAAACGCTGGATTTAATAGAGATCGAAATTTGCAAACCCTAGCTCAATCCCACCTTACACTTGGAATTAATCCATCGGTTCTCCGTTGTATCGAGGGTATGCTCCATTGAAATGACAAAAATCTATTGCTATTAAATGTTAAACGTACCAGTGTATTTGAGACTTTAAAACGATGATCAAATAAGTGGTATGGGTCAGTAAAATATGTTCGTTTCTATGGCTCGAGAAAATCAATTGTAAATCAACTTTAGGAGACTCTTACTATCATTAAAAGATGAGAATAACATCATTAACAACTGACAATTGACATAACGTGCAAAGGGATAGAGTTATTAATGTCACATTTGAGATAAATGATAAGGTAGGGGGAGAAACATCATAGTGTTTGGTTCTATGTGGAATTAGAACCGGATGAAATTTGTTTCCTTGGATGTGGTAACCCAAAACGTGAAGTTTCCCACATGGAACTGTTGGAATAGGGGTCAAAATTAGTATTTTTGGTTAATAGAACATAGGTGTAATAGAACCAAAAATTTTGATGTATCAATCAATATATCAATTATCCATGAGGATATCTTTAGTATTAGTGTATGGACATAAAATTTTAATGTCTTATCCTTTTATTTAATTAATATCAAGGGTTTTAGAATATAAATAAATGAATAAGAATATAAGTGAGGAGTATATGGGAGTTAAAAATGGGGATAGTAAAATCATATGATGTTCTTATAATATTTAATATGAACGTGGGTTGAATAAATTTAAAAACAAAGAAAAATAGAAAGGGAAGTTCTAGGAACCCATAAGTGATATTGCTATATATATATATATATATATATATATATATATATATATATATATATATATATAAGGGTATATTAAAAATGGTATCAGAGCTTTTGGAAAAAATATTGGGCAATTTATGTGCTCACACAGAAACGATATGTTGCTGTAAAATTTTATGCAATTTAAATATTTTATTAAATGTTGTTATGTTGAACAGTGAATAGTGTTGAAAAGTATAGCTACAAACCATGACTGAAGGGGATAAGTTGTATGTAGATCTGGGTGGTGGAGAAAACATGCCAGATCCAAATGCTCCATTGATGGCTATGTTGCATAGAATGAAACGATAAATGGCACAGCTTAAGAGTCACAACGACAGGCTATCTTTGGCCAGCGAGGAGCAAGAAAAACTCATCAGAGAACTGGCTTCACAGAACAGCCAGGAAGGTGAAGGTTCTGGAATAAAAAGAAAAGGAAGAGTCAATTCCTCAGATGAGTTTGAGGAAGATGATGCCACTAGAGAAGTCAAGAAAGAAGAAGGAATTACAGGGTGAATTCCGGAAAATAAAACCTCCCTCCTATGATGGAGAGAAGGAGGAAGATGTTGAGGCATGGCTGCTGAATATGATAAAGTAATTTTAGTTCTATGAATATGAAAGTAATTTAAGAGCCAGTTTGGCTATCTATTAGCTGCAAGGTAAGGCTACCTTGTGGTGGGAGGAAACAAAAATGGTTCACGCCATTGATGAAAAAACAGTGACTTGGGAATATTTTCAAGTCAACTTCAAAAATCAATATTTGAACGAACACTACTATGATGACAAGGAAAAAGAGTTTCAGGAACTCAGATTGGGACAATTCACCATCGATGAGTTTGTCACGAAGTTCAAAAATTTGTCACGATATGTTCCTTATATCCGAGAAGAGAAGGAAAAAGTATAGAGATTTATGAACTGTTTTCCTACAGTGTACAAGGAGAAAATAGAGTTCGATAATCCAAAAACAATGGACGGAGTTGTGAGGAAAGCCAGATTATGCTACCAGCAGTTTAGGGGTAAGATTGAGCAAGGAAAGAGATGCTCAAACAAAGGTGAATTCAGGGGAAAGAAACATAAACCGGCTTATTTGAAGAATTTTGGTAGGAACCATCAGCGAGAGAAATTTAGCAGAATCAGTGAAAATCAAACTGCTCAATCTCAAACTGGTTCAAAACCAATAGATGGGAATAATAAGAAGGAAGGAACTATTAAAATGCGAAAGCCTTTAAATTGTTGGGGTTGTGGAGAACCTCATTTTTTGAGGGACTATCCACATCGAAATATTCAGACAGTGCCAGTATTATGAGAGGCCACTACAGTAAATGATGTAGCAAGGAACATCCCCACCATCAGTGCAAACTTTGAAAACCGGCAAATAGAACATCAGTCTACTATGGTTGAGATTGAAGGTATGATCGCTGACCAATATGTTACAGTTTTAATATATCCTAGTGCATCTTTGAGTTATATTAGTCCACAAGTAGTAGAAAAATGTAAACTCAAAGCAGAAAAGTTTCAGTAGTCTTGGTTGGTCCAGTTAGCCACTGGTACTAAACGCAACAAAATCATAAGTTACCTCAAATGGCCATGAAGTTGAATGATTACCAAATAGAGTTAAATTTAAATATTCTGCCATTCGGTTCATATGATGTACTAATAGGAATGGACTGGTTTGAAAAATAGAAAACCATGATGAATTTCTTAGAATTTTTTTTACATTGCATTGATATAGAGGGAAAACTAGTAATATTAAAAGGGAAACCAAAACCCATCTCTGTGAGGCATATCTCATCCCTTCAATTAAAAATAAATTCTAGAAAAGGATATCAAGTGTATGCGGTACATGTTGAAGAGTTAGGACAACAATCAAAGAAAAACTTACTAGAGACTTTACTAGTGATAAGAGAATTTAAAGAAGTGTTTCCAGATGAGATTCCACATCTTCCCCTCAAGAGAGAAATTGATTTTACAATTGATTTAGTGCCTGGAGAAACTCTAATTTCTATAGCTCCTTACCGAATGAGCCCCCCTGAGCTAATGGAACTAAAAATTCAATTACAATAATTGCTGGACAAAGGATACATCAGACCGAGTGTATCTCCTTGGGGAGCACCAGTGTTGTTTATGAAAAAGAAGGATGGTACCTTCTGAATCTGTATTGACTATCGTCAACTAAATAAGTTGACTATCAAAAACAAGTATCCGTTAACCCCAATAGATGACGTCTTTGATCAAGTTAGGGGAGCTCTGTGTTTTCCAAGATTGATTTAAGAACGGATTATCACCAGTTAATAATTAAAGAGGAAGATGTTAGCAAAACAACATTTTGAACCTGGTATGGACACTATGAATTTGTATTCCTACCATTCAGGTTGACAAATGCACCTGCCACATTTATGTGCTTAATGAATAGTGTATTGAATAAATACTTAGATAAATTTGTACTAGTATTTATTGACGACATTTTAATCTATTCAAAAATTGAGGTAGAGAATAGATAACACCTTAGAATCGTGTTGCACACTCTTAATGAGAATCAGTTGTATGCCAAGTTTAGCAAATGTGATTTTTATATGGATAAAATTCAACATTTGGGGCATATAATTTTAGAACAAGGATTGGTTTTCGACCTTGAGAAGATAAAGTCCATTAGAGAATGGCTTGTACCTACTGATGTATCATCGGTAAGATCATTTATGGGGATTGTGGGATACTAGATAAGGTTTTTAGAAAGATTTTCCACTTTATCTTATCCCATAACTTCATTGCAAAGGAAATGTACAAAATTTGAATGGACGAAAAAATGCCAAAATAGATTTGAACAACTAAAATTGAAACTTACTACAGCACCGATTCTGAAGATTGTAGATCCTAATAAGGAGTTTGTAGTATGTACTGATGCATGTGGAGAGGGATTAGGGGGAGTATTATTTCAATAAAATTATGTTATTGCCTATGAATCTAGAGAACTTAAGAAACATGAACAGAATTACAGTGTGTATGATCTTGAGTTAGCTGCTGTAATTCATGCTCTCAAGATGTGGTGACATTATATTCTAGGGACAAAATTTATTTCGATGAAAGATCACATCAGCCTAAAGTATTTCTTCACTCAAACAGATTTGAATGCTAGACAAGCCAGATGGCTATCTTTTTTGAGTGAATTTGACATGGAAATAAAATATATCAAAGGAAAAAAAAAAAAATTGTTGATGCCCTAAGCAGAAATACTTGCCAAAACATAAGCAACATTGGGAGTAGTGCCAACTTTGACTTAGAAGGATTAGTTCAAAATATAGTAGATCAAGATCCAAGCTATGAAAAACTGCAAATTCAATTGTTGCAAAGGGAAATGAAAAGGTACACACAAAATTAGAAAGGACTAATTTGTTATAGATAAAGATTGTACATTCCCAATGTATACTATTTGAAAAAATAAATTCTAGATGAAAATCATAAACAGCCTTATTATGGACATCCTGGATATCAGAAACTACTCATAGCTTTGAAAAAGAATTTATTTTGGCCAGGAATTGAAAAGGATGTAGCAAGCTACATAGCCAGATGCATGGAATGCCAACTGGTAAAAGTTGAACATCAACATCCAGATGGACTGCTAAATCCTTTACCAATTTCAAAATGGAAATGGGAAACTATTTATATGGACTTCATAACCAGGTTGCCAAGAACCAAATATCATCATGACTCTATGATGGTAGTAGTAGATACTTTGACGAAGGCTGCACATTTCATACATGTTCAATCTACCTTTGGAACAACCCAAGTAGCAAATATGTTCATTAAAGAAATCGTAAGGCTACATGGGGTACCCAAAATGATTATTTATGATCGAGACGCCAAGTTCACTGCAACCTTTTGGAAGAGTTTGTTTGGGGGCATGGATACTAAACTAAACTTTATTACTACCTATCACCCTCAAACGGATGGTCAAACTGAGAGAACAAATCAAATTCTGGAAGATATGCTGAGGATGTATGTGACGGATAGGCCAGCTAAATGGGAAGACTATATACATTTAGTAGAATTTGCCTATAATAACAGCTTTCAAACTTCCATAAAAATGAGTCCATTTGAAGCACTCTATGGAAGAAAATGCCACACTCCTTTAAGCTGGAGCCAACCTGAGGATAAATTAGTGCTTGGGCCAGAAACTTTGCAGGAAATGGAAAGAATTGTCAAACAAATTCAGAAAATTATCAAGACAGCTCAAGATCGGTAGAAAAGCTATGCAGACAAGAAGAGAATACACCGAGAGTTCAGTGTGGGTGATCATGTGTATCTACGGATTAAGCCCAAGAAGAGCACTTTTCACACTGGTATTTGTGCAAAATTAGCTCCTAGATATTATGGATCGTTTCAAGTACTAGAAAGGGTGGGACCAATGGCTTATAAACTGGTCTTACCCATGCATATTAAGGTTCACGATGTGTTTCATGTTTCTTTGTTTAAAAAATGTGTACATTATTTTGCTCACGTTATTGATTGGAATGTGATTCAGGTGGAACCATAAGGGGAATTCCTTCCAGAGCCGCTTAAAATCATGGAGCAGGAAGAAATTGAACTGCCGAATCGAACATTAGCCAGAGTAAAAGTGCAATGGAAGCACTTTACTGCTGAAGAATCTACGTGGGAAAGGGAAACTGAGATTGTGGAAAAATATCCGTCACTGTTTCACAGTGAACTATTGAATGTTATTTTGTAAATATCGAGGACGGTGTTTGTTTTTAGAGGGGGAATTTGTAACACCCCAAATTTATATGCTTTTTAATTTGACATTTGAACAAATCCAAAGTGGAAGTGGACCCTAATGGAGAAACAATGTGTGGATTTAATTAAATATTTATCAATAAATATAAATAGAATAATTATGTGTGCAATATGACTAGATTGAGATGGAGATCCTAAACCTTGATCCATGAGGATATGGATAAGGTTATATTTTCCCAAAACCTTTCAGAAAAACCTTGAAAGGAGTATTACTAAATTAGATTTGGAGAGAAAAATATAATTTCCCCAATGAAGAGGAAAGTAATTGGGAAGAGGAAGAAAAGCTGGAAAAGTGGAAAAGACAGCTTTAAAGTACCTCATTGAGGGAAGCATGGGAAAAAAATAGGAATAAAGCATCCTGGAATTTCTATATGTAGAAATTAGAAATAGGCTTGGGAAAGCACTTCTAAAATAAACTGCTCTAGGACACAGAAAGGGTTGTCTATCCAGGGAAGCAAGGATCTCAGCTCGGGGTTGATTTAAGAAGATAGAACTCTACATTTGGGAGAACTAGTCATATAAACTAGTATGCAGACTAGAATAAGTTATTTCACAATATTATAGAGCTACTTATGTGTAGACATATTCTTGTTTTTAATTGGTTAGAATTGAATTATTATGTGCTGAAGTATTAAATATCCCATACATTTAACAGATTTAGTTAGACATAATTTTTGTCATCTGTATAGTTGTATGGGAGAATCCTTGAGAGACCCATCTGCCAAAATGTTTAAACCTGTAATGGTTTTAAATTTAGAGATTAATGTCTCACCTGAAAAGTTTAATTTTTTGTATTGGAAAAGAAAATTCTAGTAGTTCTTGTTTTAATAATATCTGCATACACTTATGCACAAAAATTCAAGTGAAGGTATTAGCAAAAACAAGCAGTGTTTAGGGGGTTTTTTCTCTGCAACTGTCTGACCTAGGGTTTTGGTTCACAACTTGTGCACTATTACCAACTCTGGCAGGGGGCAGTGCCCTGTTCTTTTAACTACAACAGTGGTGGCTTGCCCTGGCCAAACGGATGGGGTGACCGGGGCCCTCTAGGGCCCCTTCATACAAATAGATAATGATGGATAGAGGTAAGGGACCATTGGAAGGAGTGCATATCACAGGCTTAAACACTGCAGGAAAAAATGAGCTCAGCAAAAAGACAAAGAAGGATAGCAACACTAAGGAAACCTAGCATCAAAACTAGACAAAAGGCATCAAAATTCTGGAAGGAAAAGACAAAAACTGATTCCACTCGAGTGCACGAACCCCGAGGGGGAGAGACGAAGAACAAATAAGCTGAGGCAACCGAAACCTCCACCCTAAATGGCTCTAATCCAGAAGGATCAGCCATGGAAGACAAATAACAAAAGCACGAAGGGGGGTGTAATCCAAAAACTACAGAAAGCCTAAGGGTTATCATCACAAACCTAGAACTGCAAGCTTACAAGGATCATATGGCTAATCATGCAGTGATATGCAAGTTTATGGGCTTTTGGCCCACAGAAATAGCCTTATGCCAATGGATCAAACAAAATTGGAAGCCGAAAGGAGATGTTAGACTCCACCTGGAGGCCAAAGGTTTTTTAACAGTTGTCTTTGCTAACCTTGAAGACGGAGACCGCATCTTGGATGGAGGTCCTTATTTCTACGCCTTTGCAGGTCTCTACATGAGACCATGGAAGCCAAATTTTGCACCAGAACAGGAAAATTTCACGCATGTTCCTGTTTGGATTCACTTGTTTTCCCTCCCGATAGACTATTGGAGACTGGCGGCGCTGGAAAAAATTAGCAACAAATTGGGCACCTTCATCCAAGCTTTTGAAGCAGCCATCCAAAAAATGTACACTTCTTGCGCTAGAATCTCTGTTGAAATGGACGTTTCAGGTGCTTTTCATGAAGGTCTATGGTTGAAATACAGAGATGAAGTCTTCTTCCAAGCGATAGACTACGAACAATTATATTTTAGGTGTAGGAAATGCCATGAACATGGCCATTTGTTCTAGGAATTTCCCCTGCACAAGCCCGTTGAGAAGGCTAGGAATAGCTCAAGTAAGAATCAGGATGGTTTCGTTCGACCTACGGGCAGACACAGGGCCAATAAAAGGAACTAACCAAAGACAGGAAACCCCAACAAAGGGTCCATGAATGCATTTGAGGTGCGGAAACTGTTGCTGAAGAGAATACCCAAACATTAGCCTCTAGGCAGGAAATCTTCGAAAATACTGATCAGAATACCCAGTTACAGATTCCAACCTCGATTTTCCTAGATCCTGGCTTGGGAAAATATGTAGAAGGGGATGAGGAAATGAAATTAAGTGAAATAGGCACAGAGAATCTGGACCTAAGTGACATTATAGAAAAAGAAGGAATGGATCTTAACACCATAGTTGAGCAATGGAAACAAAAAGGAGTAGATCACATCCTAGAGAAAGATATTGACAGAGTCAACTTCCTCTTCCTATCAAGGCAGGATGTAGCCTTGAGAGGGTAGAAAAGGAATCTCAATGCGACAAAGGGACTGGGTATAACAGCACAGAACTTACACCACACACATTCTACCACAAAACACAAGAAGAGAAGAGGTAGAGGAACCAACAATGAAGCACTCCATGAACTTGGCCAAACGCTCATCAACTTGGGAAAAATGAAATCCCTTGAGGCTTTCCCATTATCCTCTTAATACCTATTTAAATATGAATATACTCTCATGGAATGCAAGAGGTCTAAACAGCCAAAACAAACACAGACTATTGAAAAAGAAAGTCAAAAAAGAAAATCTAGACATTGTTTTCCTGCGGGAAACCAAATGCTCTAGACTAAAGTTGGAAGTAATAGGTAGATGCCTGGGAAAGAGAATGGAGCACATGGAGGTTGAGGGTAATGGTTTGGAGGGAGGCTTATCCATCTTCTAGAATCCCCAATCCCTACACCTCCTAAACACTGAGGCTTCTAGATCTTTCATCTCCCTTGAAATGGAGATCCCGGAAGAGGCTGGCACTTATTTGTTCACTAATGTATATAGCCCCCAAAGGCTAGAATATAAGGTATAGTTGCTGGAAAATATATCTAGGATGCAACATAGACACCCTAATGTTAAGGCCATATATGGAGGTGATTTTAACATGATTACCTCACTGGGGGAAATAAGGGAGGGATACGAACCCTAAAAAGAGATGCAGAGGCCTTCACATCCTTCATTAGAACAACCAACCTGGTGGACATCTTACCCAAAAATGGCTTATTCACCTGGAACAATAAAAGAGGAGGCGACATGCATATCGCATCTAGGCTTGATCGATTTCTGATCTCTGACACCATTCTCCTGGGGGGAGTCACGGTGGGATCAGATACCATTCCATCTGGAGGATAAGATCATTGGCCCATCTCTTTGAATGTGACCATCCTCGATACACCTAAAAATAGACCTTTTCGCTTTCAGAAATTCTGTCTCAGTCATCCAAATTTCACTACCAACATCAAAATTTTGTGGAACGAACACTTGGACGCTAGAGGAACCAAAATGTTTCAGCTCCAAGCCAGATTGAAGCACCTAAAGGCTAGGCTACGAACCTGGAACCAAGAGCTCTTTGGCAATATTTTTGAGGATAAACAAGCCCTAGAAGATCAGATGGCACTAATACACAACAACTGGATTAAGGGGGACATCTACGAGGAATCCATTAACATAGAGCGTGACCTCATGTAGAAGTGGAATGAGCGATGTCACCAGGAAGAAATACTCTGGACGAAAAATTCCTGCATACAATGGTTGAGAGAAGGGGAGAAAAACACCAAATTTTTCCATCGATCAGCCATGGATTATAGATGCAATAACAAGATAACCAAGATTAAGGATGAGCAGGGTACACCCTTCCAGTCCCATCAAGAGATTTCCTCCACCCTCAGGAACCACTTCAGTCTTATTGCTACAGAACCAGACATTGATAGATGGAAGGCTATCAATTAAGTTGTAACTTCTATTCCCAAGATGATAACAGAAGAGCAGAATAAATCCTTGGACCACCCAGTTACCCTTCTAGAGGTGGAAGAGGCAGTCAAAGACATGGCCAATGGCAAGGCTCTGGGACCTGATGGTTTCACCATTGAATTCTTCAAAGCTTGTTGGGACCTAGTGAAGCAGGATGTTTGGGCAGTGGTCGGGGACTCTAGGAGATCCTCCTCCATACTCAAATCCCTTAACTCCACTTTTATTGCCCTCATCCCCAAGGAAGAGGTTTCTTGCACTCCTTCTAAATTTTGACTTATCGCTCTCTGCAATGTGTTGTACAGATCATCTCCAAAGTAATGGCCATTAGATTAAAGCCTAATATTACCTTGATCATCTCAGAAGAGAAATTGGGTTATGTGGAAGGTAGGAAAATTATGGACAATGTCTTATTGGAACAGGAAATGATCCACACCCTTCAGTCTCAGGAAAAGGCAGGAATGATCATACAACTGGACCTCTCAAAAGCTTATGATAAGGTCAGTTGGAGTTACCTTGAGGCTATGCTAGAAGCTTTTGGTTTTGGCCAACGTTGTATAAGATGGATTTTATCCATGGTCAAATCTCCCAGCTTCTCTATCCTAGTCATGGAGCCCCTTATGACCCCTTTTTCCCTTCTAGGGGCATTCGGCAAGGTGATCCCATATCTCCTTTCCTTTTTTTTATCTCAATGGAAGGCCTGAGTCGCATCATTAAAATGGATAAGGATAGGAATTTCATCAAGGGTCTCCAACCCTTGATTCAATCTCCTGTAACCACTCGTCAACAATTCGTAGATGACACCATGTTGTACATCACCCCTTCAGTTAAGGAAGCCCAAGTTTTCAAAGAAATTTTGAACCTGTTCAGCCAAGCATCAGGTATGGATCTTAACCTGGGTAAATCCTCTATTTTTTTCTTCAACACCGACTTAGCGGTCCAAAGACACCTCACTGATATTCTTGGCTTCAAAATACGTAGCCTTCCTTCTAAGTATGTAGGCATTCCTCTCACTGGTAAGCCTGGGCAGAAACTCCACTGGGAAAATTTTCTCTCCAGGCTGGAGGAAAAGGGAAACTATTGGAAAAATAGAGTCCTGAACTTTGCAGGAATATTAGTTATGACTAAGGTTTTTCTTCAGGCCATTCCTCAGTATATTCTCTCTATTCTCCCGGCTCCAAAAGGGGTGCTCTAGAAAATCAGGAACATTCAAAGAGCTTTCCTTTGGTCGGGTAAAACGGACAGACCCAAAAGGGCTCTGGTAGCCTGGGATAAGTTATGTAAACCCAAAAACTTGGGGGATTTGGGGCTGCAAGACCCGGACATGGCCAAAAAATCTTGTGGAGGCAAGATTTGGTGGCACTAGCTCAAGGAACCTCATACACCTAGGGAAAAATTATGGAAGGCGAAATATGCAGAGAATTGGTGCACTGAGGAGCTGATAAGAATGAACGATGCCCCCGTAGGGCCCCCTATTTGGAATCTTTCCAAGGCTAACAAAAACCTCATTCAAGGCCACTGATTTTGGGAAGTTCGAAATGACACCAATTCGCTATTCTTGGAGGATGCATGGCAACCGTTACCTAAACTAGAAATCCTTAATTATCTCCCTCTGCAGAGATGGTTTCAGGCAACTGGAAAGATAAAAGTCCATCAATATTAGTCTGAAAATAATGAGAACCAGCACTGGAGGTAGTGGAACTTAGATCCTCCCCCCTAGAGGATGACATGACCGAACTCCTCCATACCCTAAACTCTTCTCTGGATAATAGAATGATTCGGTCCACTTAGGAGAAGGACCAACTTAGATGGGGAAAACTCAACGGAGGTACCTTCAACCTCAAGGAGGCCATAATCTATATAGAGCACAAGGACATCAAAGAAAAAGTGGCTTGTTACTCCAATGTCTGGGACAAAACTTTATGTCCAAAAATAAAGTATTTTCTATGGCTGCTCATGCATCGCAAAATCCTCAGCTGGGAGAATCTGGTGAAAAGGGGCTTTATTGGCCCATCCTAATTCCCCCTTTATGAAAAGGATGAGGAAACTATGAACCATCTTCTTAATGACTGTGATTGGACCAATAATCTTTGGGAGTGGCTGAAGGATATATTCAAACATATAGACAAAACAAGGGATTCCATTCAAGACTGCATTGCGAACTAGCACACAAATTATTCTAGTTGTAATATGGTTAACACCCTTTGTAGGCTCTACCCCGATTTTATAATCTGGTCTACTTGGAAAGAGAGGAACAAATGCATTTTTCAAAAAGAAACCAAGCAGCTTAACACCATAAAAACTACCATCATGCAAAGTTTAAAAGAGACGGCCCTTACCAATTGCAAAGCTGAGCAGGCCAATTCACTCTCCCGTAATGATTCACACACTCTATTGTTGTTTGGCATGACTGGTCTGTCGGATCACAGTGCACAAGCGAACCACTCTAGGCCTACCCCCTCTCCTTCAACCTGGGAGCCCCCCATCCCGATTTTCTGCAAATTAAACTTTGACGGAGCCTCTCAGGGTAACCCTTGTCCTGCATGGCTTGGCGGTGTTATCCGAAATGACAAAGGGGAAGTCCTCCATATTTTCAGTAGGGCACTTGGGGAGGCTACCAACAATGAGGTAGAATTTGATGCCCTGGAATAGGGGCTGCGAATCCTTATCTGTCTTGGTAAAGGTTCTGTAATTGTAGAAGGATATTCCCTATTGGCCATCACTGCGATCAAAAAAATTCAAAATGGAATGCGGCAGGGGAAAGCACTAAGCATTGGAAATTGGCCATGGTCACAGAGCTCATTGCGGAATATATCTCCTCCCTCAGCAGCATTATTCTACAGGCAGTAAGGTGGAAGGAAAATGCTTTAGGGGACAACCTTGCCAACCACGCTGTCGATCATCCGAGGGAGATCATTGACACATGTTGGCAAGATGTCACAAATGACGATCTTAGGAATTAGTGCAGTCTCATCTTGAGGCAAGACCTTATAGGAGGCTCGAGAGAGGAGGACAACCTATAGGTTATTGATCATCAGTAACTGATGCGGATTAACTGTATTCTTAATGAAAAATGATGGCACCGTTGGGGATCGTCCTATGGGATGCCTTGGGAAAGGTAGCAGATCATCTGAAAGGATGATGGCAGGCTCAACCGAAACATGTGGCAACATGCATGGCATCCTCAAGCACACGAAGGGACTAGCATCAAGAAGTGGATTAATGCTCATGAAACTGGTATCAATACCAGGATAAGATAGCAGGCTACCAACAATGATGATAATACGCAGATTCCAGTTGGAATTTTGACCCCCCATAAGGCAAATGAAGTTATAAATCCTATAGAAAAATGGATAGAACTCATCTGTTTCAAAACTTCTGCTTTGATTTGCATTGTGTTTTTGTTTCTTTTTCTTTTCCGCTGGTTTCACAGTATCTGTAGCTGCATCCTCTCCATGGTTGAGCATAATCTTCATAGTGCTAAAGGAACCAAAGAGCTCAAGAGAGTGAAGGAGAGCTACGAAGCTTTGGTATCAAATAAAGGCAAGAAAACTATCGATTTTCTTTAAGAGTGAGTTAACAAAGCCAAGGTCGCTCTGGATAGTTGCACCATTAGCAAGGAGGTATACTGGATTACTGAGCCAGAGACTCCATCTACCAGGGCAACCCAGTTTCTACAAACTCAGACGGTAGAATAGTAGATGAAGACCATGTTAGCCAAGGCTATCAGTATGCATGGGGAGGTAGTCAAAGACACATTTTCAACCACCTCCCTAGCCTCGGCTAGGAATTCTGTGTGCCTGGGCAAGTTGGAGGTTTCCCTAAACTCCCTTACGGAAGAATTGAAGATGCACTCAAAGCAGTTGGAAGGTTTCATCAAGATGTTTGAGCTTTACCTGTGCCACATTCTGAATGTGTCGATTGAGATTCTGGAGGATTATTCCCACACTACAATCATTCGTCACCACAGGTCTCGCCTTATTCCCAAAGGAGTTGAGGAAGCCAGTCCCAGTGCTGTTGGGCATTCAGGTGCCTCCAATCTGGTCCTGTAATTCCTCTATGTCTGGTTTATTTTATTCTTATCTTTATATCGTGTCTCTTTTGATAGTTTTGTCAATGAAGTAGGATAGAGGGTTCTGTAAGGTAGCAGGAAGTTTTTCTTTTCTCAGGATTACTATGCTGTTAGGCAACCGTGTGTGGTTGGCCAGCTCTAAGTCTTTTTTGTTTAGTCCTTCTGCTACAGACGCTAGTTTTGTTTATGAAAACCCTCTACGATGTAAGCATGACCTTCTGTTTGGTTGGCCTGAGCACCCTCAAGTTCATCTGGAACTGGTAATCCATTTTGTAACCATACGTATTATCAGTTTTTTTGTTTAATATATCTCAGCTGACTTAAACAAAAAAATGTACAAAAATTCAAATCACATGATGAACAGGGATCAATTCTATTTATAATAAACATCATTCTATTGTAGATTTTTAGTTCTGTCATGAAAAAATTCATTAATTTGTACAACATTAAAACATCAAGGTAAGATAATATTTTTATAGTATTTGCTAATGCACTAAACTGGGAAAATTAAACATAGCAGATATTATAAATGGAAAAGTGAGTACTGTAGAAAATATCCCTGTATGCTCGATAAGACATGCAAGTACTATTGACTTATATATATATATATATATATATATATATATATATATATATATATATATATATATATATATATATATATAGCTAAATCTATTTTTAGAAATTCACACTCTGATGGTACAAAAGAAATTTCTTAAACATTATAAAGGCAATAGGAGTTCAAAGTAGAATTAAATAAATATAAATCTTTATATCACAAAGTTGAAACCTTATTCAATTGTTGACTGGAAATAGACAATTCCTTATTATAAATAGACTGTTGAATTAAATGTGGTTAATATATATATATATATATATATATATATATATATATATATTAGGTTTTTCATTCTGTAAATATACAGGAGCGACATGTAGTAAAGTAATTTCAGCAAACTATATCAGTAAATGCTTCCCTAAAAGGTTTCAGCTAAATGAAAGGAAATTTTTTAAAGGAAACTTATATAAATTTTAACATGTGTCAGCATATTACGTATGTTAAAATAACTAGAACCTCACATTTATTCAGGAGTACATAACACTAGTCACATATCATAAGAATGAAAATGATACTTTCACATCAAAACAGTGAGGTAATATTGAGCAAAAATAGGAGCATACAGATTTATGCGATTGTAGCTGTTATATTAGACAAAGGCTATTCCTGCATTTTAAACATATATTCAAAAATTTTAAATAGTTTGAGGAGCTGGGTTCGAAAATATATCAGTGAAAAAAATAATAGAAAATATTTAAGTTAAATAGTCCCGTGAGGAGAACCCCCAAAAATAATTGATGTATCATTATTACAATGTATATCTCAAACCCTCGATAGTAGAGAAACCCTAGGCCATCTACTAAACTCGAAAAGCATTAAAGGATAGTGTTGCCATAAAAGTATGTGAGTATGGAAGGCAATGCATGACCAACCTGTATATAGATAAACATATGTATAGGTTAGAATGCCGGACTTGATAAACAAGTAAGAAGAAAATTTTGACCAAGGGATAGATAGCTGAAACAAAAGAGAATGAATATAAAATTAAAAAGATCAGAGATTTTGGAAAATTATAACAAGAAATTTCATAACGGATATACCATTTTCTTACCTTACAGACTTGGGGAACGAAGGGAACCCATTGTAAGAAAAAAAATAAAACGGAACGAGAACCCAATGTTAAAATAATAATGCAGATGGAAGCTTAACATAATAATTAAGTTTGAATGCAAAATAATATGGATTGTGGTAACATGTTTACCTATATGAGAAATTGGGACGAATCTTGTCACCGGTTCGAGCCTCGAAGTTGGATCGAACAAGTATCTCGCTCAGGAGAAACTGAGTTGGAATGACTCAGAATATCTCACGAAATTTCAGAATGCGATTTGTCAAGCCGACAGAGAATGGAATAAACAGCCAGGGGTCCCTTATAATTGTCATCAATTTCATTAAAACCATAAATAAGAGAGCAAAGAAGAATTAAATAAAACATAGAATGGTTAAATTGAAGGAATTTCTCTGACGCACACAGAAATCGAACTTTGATCCACATTTGAATCTCAAACTGAAGCCATTGTAAGCTTATGGAAATTAAAATGGCAAGACAAATAAAAATAATGGCGAGCAGACATTTCACTGTAATCCCAATTATATTAATAACAAATTTAACAACTGGCTTCTATCTAAATATCAGCAGAATTCCCAAACTAACAGAACAAAATCGATAGGTAGAGAAATTCGTTTCATATACAAAAATTTATGGATAGTGTAGAAGTTAACAATTGTAACGAGAGAAAGAAAAAAAATTCACGGGAGATACATAAGGCCATACGATCAACATACAGTCACACTTACATAGAAATTTCCAAAAGAATTTAAGTAGGAATAGATTAAATAGTGAGGCTTACCAATGGGTTTAAAGGCAGAGGTGTGAGAATGGAGTCGTAGAACACTGAAGAAGCCCATGGATCTTTTCTCAAGCTTTACTCACACGGTCATAGAAAATAGAGAGAAATCCTCAGGAGGGAAAACGACCAGAGAAGTGGTGTATAGTGAAAACGTTGGATTTAATAGAGATCAAAATTTCAAAACCCTAGCTAAATCCCACCTTACACTTGGCATTAATCCATCGGTCCTCCCTGAGATCGAGGATATGCTCTGTTGAAATGAAAAAAATATATTGTTATTAAATGTTAAATGTACCAGTGCAGTTGAGACTTTAAAATGTTGATTAGATCCGTGGTATGGGTCACTAAAATATGTTTGTTTCTATGGCTTGAGAAAATGAATGGTAAATCAACTTTAAGAGACTCGTACTAGCATTGAAAGACGAGAATAGCCTCATTAACAACTAACAGTTGACATAACATCCAAAGGGATAGAGTTATTAATGTCACTTTTGAGATAAATGATAAGGTAGGGGGAGAAACATCATAGTGTTTGGCTCTATGTGGAATTAGAACCGGACGAAATTTGTTGCCTTGGACGTGGTAACCCAAAATGTGAAGTTTCCCACATGGAACTATCGGAATAGGGGTCGGAATTATTATTTTGGGTTAATAGAACATAAGTGCAATAGAACCATAAATTTCGATGTATCAATCAATATATCAATTATCCATGAGGATATGTTTAGTATTAGTGTATGGACATAAAATTTTAATGCCTTATCCTTTTATTTAATTAATATCAAAGGTTTTATAATATAAATAAATGAATAAGAATATAAGTGAGGAGTATATGGGAGTTAAAAATGGGGATACTAAAATCATACGATGTTGTTATAATATTTAATATGAACGTGGGTTGAATAAATTTAAAAACAAAGAAAAATAGAAAGGGAAGTTCTAGGAACCCATAAGTGATATTGCTATATATATAAAAAAAGAAGAAAAAAAGAATGGTATATTACAATACCATAGTGCTACTCCACTTATCTTATCATTTATCTTAAAGGTGACATTTAACTCTAACTCTACTTCGTGAATGTTATGTCCACTAACACTTATTAATGAGGCTATTCTCATCTTTCAATGCCAGTACGAATGACTGAAAGTCGTTTTCCAACTCGTTTCCTCGAGCCACAGAAACAAATATATTTTATTGAAAAATATCACGGATCTGATAATCATTTTAAATTACTCAACTGCAATGGTAGAACTAACGTTTAATGTAAATAGATTTTTTTCATATCAATTGAGCGTACCTCAATCTAAGGGATAACTGATGGATTTCTACCAAGTGTAAGGTGGATTTGAGTTAGGGTTTTGAGTTTTCGATTTCTATTAAATCTCGCGTTTTCAACATACACCACTTCTCTGGTTACTTACGTTCATGGTGATTTCTCTTTGTTTTCCGTTACTGTTTGAGTAAATTTTTTATAGAAGAAATCCTGTATTTCTTCAATGTTCTACGGCGCTAGCCTCATCCCTCTGCCAGTAAAATCACGGTAAGCCTCTAACTTAAATAGATTTCTACTTTGATTTGCTTGGAAGGTTGTATGTGATTTTGACTGTAGGTTTATAGCATGGAATTATGTATCTCTCCTGAAGTCTTTTCCTTTCTCTCGTTAAATTTCTTTTTAACTACTTTACTATCCGAATATATTTTAGTATGAAAAGAAATTCGATACCTACCACTTTTGTTTTCTCAAATTGGGAATTCTGCTTTTATTGCGATGCAAGCTTCTTTCCTAGTTGTTAAAGTTGTGGTTAATATATTTTGGATTAGAGTTGAATGTTAGCTCACTCCTATGCTGATTTCTCTTGCCATTTTAATTTTCATAAGCTTATAATGTGCTTCAGTTTTGAGGTTCGATTGTAAATCAAAGTTTGATTTCTGTATGTGTCGGAGGAATTTCTATAACTTAACCATTCTATATTTTATATATTTCTAATGGGTTCTTTTAATTCTAGCTTTAATGAAATCGCTGGCCGTTATAAGGGACCCATGGCATTATGTTTCATTCTCTGTTGGTTCAGAAAATTGCATTCCGAAATTTTGTGAGATATTCTGAGTTGTTCCAACTTAGTTTCTCATGAGTAGAAGCTTCTTGTTCGATCCAACCCTGAATCTCGAACCGGTGACGAGATTTGTCCCAACTCCTCCGATAGGTAAGAACGTTCCCATGGCCAATATCATTCTACGTTCATCTATCATTATTATGTTAATCTCCTTTCTGCTTTATTATTTAACATTGGACCTTCATTTTTTTTTTTATTACAGTTGGTTCTCTTCGGTCGCCAAGTCTGTAATGTAACTAAAAATGGTGTTTCTGTTATTAATTTTTTTTTTTCATAATACTTGTCTGAATCTCCTTACTTTTTCAATTTTCTAACCTTTATTCTTTTGTTCCAGTTATCTTTCTCTCAGTCAATTTTTTTTTCTTATTTGTTCATAATGTCCGGCATCGAATTTGGAATTCTAACTTATACATATGTATATCTATATACCGGTTGGTCATGCTTTTTCTTCCATACTCACAGACTTCGATGGCAACACTGTTCTATAATGCTTTTTGAATTTAGTAAATGGCCTAGGGTCTCTCTGCTACCTAGGGTTTCAGATATACATTGTAATAATGATACTTCTATTATTTTTGGGGGTTCCCCTGACGGGATTGCTGAACTTATTTTTTTTATTTTATATAATTGTTTTTTGCTGATGTATTTATGAACACAGCTCCATAGACTGTTTAAATTTTCTGAGTGTATGTCTAAGCTGCAATAATAGACTTCTTCTAATATAATAGCTGTAATCGTATATTATACTCTTATTTTTGGTCTATCTTACCTCACTGTTTTGATGTGAAAGTATCTTTTTCAATATTCTGGTATGCGAACAGTATTATATACTCCTGACTGAAATCTGAGGTTCTATTTATTTTAAAATACGTAAATTGATGACACATGTTAAAATTTATATAAGCTTTCTTTAAAAAATTTCCTTTCATTTATCTGATACCTTGTGGTGAAGAATTTACTGATATAGTTTGACGAAATTTATTTACTGCATGTCACTTCGGTATATTTGCAGAATGACAAATCTCCTATATATATATTAACAACATTTAATTTAGAAGTCTATTTAGTTACTGTAGTAAGGAAATGTCTATTTCTAGTCAGCAGTTGAATAATGTTTCAACCTTGTGATATAGAGATTAATATTTGTTTAATGCTACTTTGAATCCCTACTGTCTTTATAATGTTTAAGGGAATTTCATTTGTACAATTAGAGTGTGAATATCTAAAATTAGATGAATATATATATATATATATATATATATATATATATATATATCAGTCAATAACACTTGCATGCCCTATCTAGCATACAGAGATATTTTCTACTATTTTTACTTTACCATTTACATTATCTGTTATGTTTAAATTTCCTAGTTTTGTCTTATAGAATATACTATAACTTTATTATCTCACCTTGATGTTTTAATGATGTACCATTTAATGAATTTTTTCACGACAGTAACTAAAGACTCTAAAGTATATTGGTGTTTATTATAAATAGAATTTATTTCTCTTCAACATGTGACTTTAATTTTTTCACATGAGAGTCTGAAAATATTATTAAAACGAGAGCTACTTGCATTTTATTTTCCTATAAAAAATTTAAACTTTTCAGGTGAGACACGAATCTCCAGATTTAAACCCATTACAGGTTTAGACATTCTGGCAGATGGGTCTCTCCATGTTTCTCCCATACAACCATATAGATTGCAGAAAATTCTACCTACCAAAAATTTGTTAAATGTATGGGATATTTAATACTTCAACCCCGAGTAATTTAATTCTAACTAATTAAAATAAGAATATCTCTACACCTAAGTAATACTATAAGATTTTGAAATAATTTATTCCAGTGTGCATACTAGTTTATATGACTAGTCCTCCCAACCATAGACTTCTATCTCCTTAACTCACCCCTCAGCTGAGATCCTTGCTTCCTTGGATAGACAACCCTTTGTCTATCGTGGAGTAGTTTATTTAAGCAGTGCTTTCCAAGCCTGTTTCTAATTTCTGCGTCCAGAAATTCCAGGATGCTTTATTCTTGTTTTTGCCTAGGATTCCCACAGTGAGGTACTTTAAAGCTGTCTTTTCCACTTTTCCAGCTTTTCTTCCTCTTCCCAATTACTTTCCTCTTCATTGGGGAAATTATATTTTTCTCTCCTAATCTAATTTAGTAATATTCCTTTCAAGGTTTTTCTGAAAAGTTTTGGGAAAGTCCAACCTTATCTATATCCTCATGGATTAAGGTTTACGATATCAAATCTTCACCTAGTCATAGTGCACACATAAGTATTCTATTTATTTTTATTAATTAAATAATTAAATAAATCCACACATTGTTTCTCCATTGGGGTCCACTTCCCCTTTGGATTTGTTCAAATTTCAAATTAAAAACATAGCAAATTTGGGGTGTTACACAATGATCAGCCAAAGTATGCCTAACTTGGGCTGTAGAAATTTCATAAAGAACTATCTATCCAATTACTTATTTAGGGAAAGAAAAAGAAACCAAGTAAATCATGGTTGTTATATTAACTTTAATACAATAGGTCCTAACCATTACTACTAGCAAGCTTCCATAACCTCAACATGGATGCCCCTTCATCCAATGAAACTCATTTATCCCATCTATTAGATATAGATTCATTGTTTATGGGAATAACCCTTAATATAAATTGATTTTTATTTTCCTAGCCTCTTTGTGATAGTTCCATGCAGATGAAATAACCAAAATGAACAAGTTGATTCATGATGAGACCTATTGTCTTCCACCTTTGAAACCGAAAGCCATTATCCTCACTTGGTGACTAGTAGAGGTAATGTCATTTTAGTTAGGACTCACAATCATGGTAGGCCTACTCGTAATGAGAACTCCTATCCCTTAGTTAGTACTTTTATCTTAAAATAAACTCTTATTTTGATTAATTTTTAATGGATTACTTAATAGAAGGGGTAGAAAATATGTTTTTTAAGAGCGAGGGATGGTGTGAAAGGTTTTCAATCACTAAAATTTATTGGTAAATATTGTTATCCCAAAGAATCATGAACTTATTAGGTAAATTTTCATGCCAAGATATTCCTCTTGGGTTTAAGATAGATATTTTAGATGATGGTAGAAATATTAAAACACCCATTACATACCATCAAATAATAAATTTACAAAATAAAAAATTTAACTTATGAGGAGGGATGAGTGTAGGCACTAGGAAAAAATCTTTGCAAAAAATATTTCTTTAAAGATAAGATTCATTGATAAATAACAAAGCATAAACTATTTTCCCAAAAATTGTGCCAAGGAGAACCTAGAAATGGTAAAATTCATCTTCATTCAAACTAGGAATAAAGATTGGAAAAACATAGAAATTCCAAAGAAATATAAAGTGAAAGCATAAAATAAGTAAAAAACAAATGAACATTTGACAATATCCTAATTAAAATAGAAGTCTAGAATTATAGGAAAGATCAAATCCTAGAGATAAATTGAATTTTGAAAATCTTACCTATTGCATCCCTTTAATCTTTTACTCATGTAAGTATACATTTGATTAAAAATTGTACTAGGCATTTTTTTTTTTTTTAACTTTTATTAAATAAATCACAAAATAAACACTAAATTCAAATGTACAAATATTAAGTTAATCTTGAAACTCAAAAAAACCATGAAAACTACATTTTATATGAAATTAAAGAGAAGTTCATCCTATTATTTCTTTGAATGTATTATTATTGGCTAAACTTAAGATGAAAATTGCATTAAAAATATAGAGAGTAAAGAAACAAACTTAAGTAAACTCTCCTAATAGTGTCGTCATAATGGCTTCTCTCCACCTCATGATTTTCGTACCTACATTATTCGTGCAAACGAGAGAGTAAAAATAAAACAAAAGCTAATATACTTCCTGCTCTAAACTATTAAATGGTCACAACATTAAGTGTAACCATATTAATGTAATCATATTTTCAATATAACCATTGAACTATCTCTAATCCTGCAACGAAAAAGATAATCCTGCAATGAACAAGAAATCAGGAGAATAGTGAAATTAAAATTAAACCAGTCATGCTTACTTGGAAAATACTTATTGAAAAATAATGCAAGTATAATCTGACTATTCTCTCAAAAGTTTGCTTGATAATACTGCTCAAGCCAATATCCAACCATATCTTAGTCTGTATACATATTAGCGTTGAATTAACTCTAATGATATAAAGATGCAAAAGGTCCTTGATTCTAATGAGTAGAGTTTTGAAAAATAACCTTGATATTATAATAAAGTCCATTTCATAGATTGCACTAAGAGAATGAGAAAATATTATAGTTCTAAGTTGAAAACTTGTCCCATTTTCTTGATGATCCTTATTGAACACACATTTCGAAACCAACAATTTGAGATGAAATGAAATAATTTATAAATATTTTTAAACCATCATTACTTAATGCATAAAATTCATGACTCATATTATAATGGAGATCCGTAATAATATTGATCGATTATCATCTTTAAATTCAAATGATTTATTATAATATAAACAATATTATTTATTAAACACAAAAAAATGTATTAAGAGGGATCGTATCTCTCTAACTACAAATTTAATTTTTTCTTTTTGTGAAAATTTTGAAAAAAAAATTACACTTGAGAGGATTTAATCCCTCATAAAACTTTATATATCAAAATTTATCATAAACCTAAAATGATATTAAAACTATTATGCATATTAATATATATTATAATATATAAAATTTAATATTATATTAGAATATATTCCCAAAAAACCATAATTTAATGAAATTATATATGAATTTAATAGCGTAACATATAATGATAAAGATGTAATATATAATTTCATATAAACCTCGCTCAATCTTAAGAACTACATACTAAGAATTATGGATGGATTAATGCATATAAAAATGTCGATGGGTTTTTACTTTTCATTATCGACTTTCAATGCATGGGATTGAAATCTCCACGAGAGGTTTTTGGTTTTTATTATTAAATTTTCGTTCTAATATTTTTATGTGGAAACCCTATAGGTTATCGGAAATCCTGCGAGTGCCAATCTATTTCATGGGCTGGACGACAATGTTCATAGAAAACTTACAAAATCACACATAAAAATCTAGGCTCTGAAAAATAAAACATCTTAGAATCTACAAAGTCGAACCTCAAAAAACCTAGATTCTACCAGAATGAAATTGAATTTGGCATAATATAGGTTTTTTTCCAAATCTGTCTTCCATTTTTTTTTCATTTCAATGGGACTTTTATTCCATCTAGTTCTTCATTTCGTTCTCAGGGAACATCCTCATTTATTTTTTCACGTTTCTGTTTCGTCGTCAATGAATTCCTTTGAACCCTGAAAACATTTGTTAAGTAAAAATAATACATAACATCATTGTATTGAAGGTACAGCAGCTCTGGTTATGCCACCTTTATAGTATTATGAGGCCTCCATAGGTGTCCTTCCACGTAGCTTTTTCCACTTCGAATATTTTCATTTTGTGAATTTTTCTGTGCAATAAGACCTTGTGAAATTGTATAAATGATGCTTCAAACTGCAACTACAAAGGTGTTGGTGATCGGGACATTCTTTGTGACCAGAAAAAAAAAAAAGCCTTCGTAAAAGAAATGTTCAAAAACTTGCTGAGATTACCGAAGTTCAAATTTCCATTGCGTTATGGGCGAGAGATTTCATCTATTTTAGATGCTATAAATTTGGTGGAAAATTAGCCATCACCTTGGTTGTCCTCCAATATAGGAAGTGTCTACTTCTAAATTCCTCCAATTTGATGCTCGCAAACTATTCCATCTGATTCTGGAGTAGCACTTCTAGTGGGCAACCAAGAAGGACACAAAAATCAGCAACCTCTCACTGCTTGGGCAAGCAAGAAAAAGCGCATTCTTTCCTTGGAAACATCTAAGAGTAGAAAAGAGGGAAACATCTAAAAATCTAGAAAAGAAGGAAACATCTCAATGTATTTTCTTTATCTAATAATGCATTTGATTTTCTGAAAATATCTTTTGTAATTAAAAAATAAAAAATAAGGAGAATGATGGCATTGGTTATAAAATGCTCATCTCTTCCTCATAATAAAGACGGTGGTATTGCTTCGAGAGCTGTGTTATTCCTATTTTGTGTTTATATTCTGTTTTTCAGATCTGCAAGTAGATCAATTGGTATCGGAGCTCAAGATCTTGGAAGCCATCCACTTGTTCGAAATTTTTTTGTTTTGTTTTAAAGGGTCATACATTTCAATCCATTTGGTGGATGAAAATCATGCCGCCCCGTCAAGAGCGACAAGAGCCCTCCACTGCAGACTCGCCAATAAATGATTTAGCTAGGGCTCTTCAAGAGCTAATTATGCTGCAACAACAACAATGCCCTCTAGGGAAAATGCAACTTGATACACGCTTTCAACTGCCTAAATTCTCAGGGCAAACGAATGGTGAGACTGTTGATTCTTGGCTCCGCAATCTCTCCAACTATTTCAGAACCTGTCCAATGATGGAAGAGGAGATGAAACTTTAGATCGCCGGTCTACAATTGGAAGGCCTAGCACAAACATGGTGGGATACTCATCTTGAGAATAAGTCCTTGGTTGTTGAACTTGGAGAACAAGCCGAGACCAGATCGACGCCTATCACATCTTCGAATCTCTTTTGTGAGGCCTTACGAGAACACTTCTATCCTCGAGGATATATACAAAATCTCCTTGCCAAATGGTTACAACTTCGACAACTACCCAATCAATCAGTGCAAGCTTACATTGATGTCTTCTACAAGTTGCGCATTCAACTCCATATCTCCGATCCCGAGGAGGTACTAATTATCAAATTTAATTCTGGTTTGCTAATGATTTTTCGACACGAATTTGAGTTGTTTGATAGTGTTTCATTAGACAAGGCCTTTATTCGTGCCATGGCTGTGGAACGCAAAGTGGGTACTTCAATTCGATCCCATCAACCAAGAAATGGTCCATCTCCCTCTGGTTCTTCTAATGTTGTCTTTGCCTCATCCCCCACACCTCACAATACCCCCTGGTGTACTTTTCATAAGACCAACTCACATGCTTCTGCAGATTGTCAAGTACTGAAAAATATACACCATGACAAGACTCTTTTTACAGAGGTGGAGCAACCAAATGCCACTGCCCAACTTCCAGCTATTTCTCTTGAAAATCCTACCAAAGTGGACCCCTCTCTCATCCTCATGACTGCTAATGCAACAAACACCTCTGTTACGCCTTTGTTTACCCATAATTTTCAAATTAAACATGAGTTGGCCACACTTATTCTTGATAATGGGAGTCAAAAGAATCTTGTGGCCCAGGACTTGGTTGAACGCCTTTGCCTTCCCACCACTCCTCACCCACACCCGTATCAGCTCGGTTGGTCCAAAAGGACGGTCCTCGTCTTACCATCTCCCAATGTTGTGATGTCACCTTTACTATTGGACCTTTCCGTGATACTGTGGTATGTGATGTTTCTCCTCTCGATTGTGCCGATTTATTGCTAGGAATTCCATACCAAGAGGCTAGACACACTGTTTATCATGCTACAGATCACCAATACTACTTGCAGCACGATGGGCACACCTATGTGCTCACATCCTCAGCTAGCTCATCAACTCAACCTTCTATTGGCAAAGCTCCCATTATGAGAGTCAATTTAAACCAAGGTGTTTCTTCATGCTTGGTTCGTCTTGTCAAGCCAGACAACCTCACCAACCCAGTGCCTCCTACAATGGATCCTCTACTCCAAGAATTTGCAGATGTATTCACCCAACCTACAGGGTTTCCTCCAGCATGCTCTGTTGAACACCACATCGATCTTATTCTTGCTCCTTCCTTACCCAATACCCCATCTTATCGCCTTGATCCTCGAGAGGCAGTGTTTCATCCAAGTGCACCCTCTGATATGCCACTGGTAATTACCCCTTCTGGGTCTGCACATCAACAACAGGAACAAAAATTAGCTCCCCATTTTATACACTCCATTTCTCAATGCCAAGTTCAAGTAACTGCTACTTTGCAAGCAGCCCAAGATCACGCCAAACAGAGGCATGACAAGCAGCGAAAACCCTTGTATTTTCAACTTGGAGACCATGTGTGGCTCTGGTTGGAAAAGCAACGCTTCAAGGGCCAGCATCATAAGTTGCACCCTCTGCGATATGGCCTGTATACTATTCTGGAACGCATTGGAGAAAATGAATATCGCTTGGACTTGCCTTCCTAGCTTGGCATCCTTGATGTGTTTAATGTTGATAATCTCAAACCATTTGAACCACCTCTCCTTGAGGAATCTGTTGCAATCCGTCATCCGGTCGATACTATTCCAGATTTTCAGCCTCCTTTACTCAAAGATACAATTATGGACTCCAAGAAACAAAATACATGCCAGCAGCCATACTTCTCTTATCTGGTTGGTTAGAAGAGATGCACACTAGCACAGGAAAAATGCAGGATTGCAGAAACATTGCAATGCACTTTCCCTCATTTGGTGGAGGAAGCCGAGACGCTTCCTGATCTAAGCAGGGAGGAATTGGGCAACCAAGAAGGACACAAAAATCAGTAACCTCACACTGCTTGGGCAACCAAGAAAAAGCGCATTCTTTCCTTGGAAACATCTAAGAGTAGAAAAGAGGGAAACATCTAAAAATCTAGGAAAGAAGGAAACATCTCAATGTATTTGCTTTATCTAATAATGCATTTGATTTTCTGAAAATATCTTTTGTAATTACAAAACAAAAAATAAGGAGAATGATGGAATTTGTTATAAAATGCTCATCTCTTCCTCATAATAAAGACGATGGTATTGTTTCCAGAGCTGTGTTATTCCTGTTTTGTGTTTGCATTACGTTTTTAAGATCTGCAAGTAGATCATCTAACCTTTTTTTAAGCGGCAATGGAAAGGCCATTGAAATCAATGTGTTCGCATCTAAATCATCCTTTGGAAACCCTCGCAGAAACAGTAAGAGATTCTCAAAGGGCAATTTTAACAGATCATCTTGAAAGAATTTTAGCAGCGCGATGCCCACGCCAAAAAGTGCCCTCATTCCCTCGCGGAGAAAAACATCCCAAATGCGAACAACTAATGGCAATGGCAAGTCTGCGGAGAAAGCAGTCATGAACCAACTGCTTGCATACATTGCTGGCGTAATCATTTGTTCGTCAAAATGGTTAGCCAGTTGGGGCAGCTGCTCTCTCACAAGCATTTCGAACTGAAAAAAATATTGGTGGAGTAGAGGCAGACCTTCCAAATACACACCTCGCATTTGCTTGCCTTTGAGCAGTTCCACCATAACCCAAAAGGCTTCTTCTTCTTTCATGTAGAGCAGAAGCGTCCCCGCTATGAAATTCATTCCTTGCGTATACCCCACCTCTTTGTCATAAACCGAGTACGCCTTCAACACATTGTGGAGAGACCTATGCCCCGGCCCGTCTATTGTTCTAAATAATTCGTGCGATGGCAAAGTGCGAGGAATGTCTTTAACGATAATCTTCTCTGATTCTGTTTTCACTGAAAATTCATGGGAGAGGAGCAGCCCCGAATAAATTCCTGCATTTGAAAGCAGAAGGTCCCGTCCGCCTGAAATGAACTGCCAGTCGACACCTCTCGTAGAACTGGCAATGTCATGTGTGTTACGCCTTGTAACTTCTCGCGCATTCCAATCCATAGTTTTCATTGTTAACCCTTCTTTGGTACTTCCATAGTGCTCTCTGTCATTGTCAGTATTGTCAGTATTTTTGGATGACAGCCCTTCAGAGTATTGGGCAACCTGCTCGAATTTATGATCTTCGAACTTGCCACTGCTATGTCTTCCGTTGACTCCAGTAATTTTGAAGAATTTTTGACGGAGGAGTGAAATTCGGCCCATTATTGAATGTGGGTGGACGTTAAACCTAAGAGAGACAGAGGTGCATAGGTGGTGGACGATGGGCAATACTGGATAACTCTGGCTCAGAAACAGATACTCTCCAACAAAATAAATAGTGGAGTCGATTGACTCGATTCCCGTGATAGCGCAGAGATCCCTGGCTCCAGCGAAAAAGCACCTAAGACGGTTTATTGGGAAAAGAAATCCATTTATTCTTGGATTCATTATAATAAGTTATAAGTTTGTATAGGAATGGGCATTTTAGTTTACGGGATGCGTATATATTTATTAACTATTTTGATGTCAGTAGAAAATAAAATAATTTAACGTTACTATAACAGGGTTTATTGAAAAAGAAATGCATTTATTTTTGGCTCATTATAATAGATTATAATTTTGTGAGTTTCTTATTGAATTGCTTGGACTATCTCACAAAAAATTTAAAATTTTTTGAAGTAGGAGTGTTTGAGTCATGTTTTTTTTATAGTGGAAATGGATTTAGCACCATCAAAAATTTTAAGGGTACCCAAAATCTTGAAGTTAATAGCTATAACTTGGATTTACAAATTTTTCTTAAAATCTTGTCTGAATTTCCATGGTTTTCAAGGGAAAAAAGCAAGCTGGTTAGATAAGGCATAAGATGCGGAGTTGAAAATAAAATAATTTAATGTCATTATAACACAATTTATTGGGAAAAGAAATGCATTTATTTTTGGGCTATTATAATAGGTTATAATCTTTCTTTTTGGGCTATTATAATAGGTTATAATCTTGAATAGGAACCGGTATTTTAGTTTATGGGATGTTATTATAACATTGTGAGGTGTGAAAGATGTAATGGTAGGTTATAGTAAATTAAAAAGTCCTAGTCTAACTAGCTTGCAAATTTGCTATGAAAATTATGGAAATTTCAATAAGATTTGGATAAAATCTAGTAGGGATTTTTGTAAATCCAGGTAACATCTGTCAAATTTCAAGATTTTAGATGCTCAAGAGGTTTTTAATGGTGCTAAATCTATTTCCACCATAAAAAAATATGATTCAACACTGTTACTAGAGGATTTTTTAAAACAAAATGGTCTTATTATGGCCATTTTTACGGTCTAGACAATTCCTCCATCTAGATAGACACACTTATTAAAAATATAATTGTGGTTTAATTAAAAATAATTAAATTAATTAATCTGTGTAATTTAGTGAAGTGAAACCATAATATTCCAGAAATATTCATAAACATGTAAAACTTTAATAAATTTAACTAATAAAATGGAGAGAAGGGTTGTTGGTGATTGAGTGGTCGGTGAGGGTACTAGTTCGTAAAGGTCACCAGTTCAAACCCTGTGGGTGAGCCCATTAGAGGTAACTCTAACTTGCCTTGGCTAGTATGGTTTGCAGACTATTATGTTGGGAGAATGGGAGAAAAGATTTAATAGGCAGTAGCGTGATGTGATTTTCATTGTGGTTATATGGTTCCGGTTACATATTAACTATTAAACATGTCTTTATATGGATCCGGTTACATACTAACTGTTAAACATGTTTTTATAGGAAAAAATTGTGTAACTTTTATGTATGAGTAACAAATAGGGTTATAAACCTTGATTGGCATGATGAACCAAGTGGCATTAAAGGTTGAGGGGACACCCGCAACCCAGTCACCTCACACAACTTTTAATTGGGAGCTGGTGTGGTAAACCAACACCATGTAGTGCATGCAAACTTAATAGAACACTTCATATGATGGATAATATTCTTCTGCCAATTCATCATTACACAAATTTTAATTGGGAGGTGGTGTGGTAAACCAACACCATGTAGTGCATGTGAACTTAATAAAACACTTCATATGATGGATAATCTTCTTCTGCCAATTCATCATTTGTATCAGACATTTCATATTAGGAATTTATATTGGAACTAGTTATCCTCACTATCATTAGTGAGATTATTGCCTCGGTTCTTTATAAATATAGGTTCAGTGCTAAGAGAGAAATCATCTAAAAATGGCATGACCCTCGAATTGTTTTTAGGTCTAGGGCGCCTACATCTGTTTTGGAATACCCGAGCTTGGACATACATGAAATTAATTTCATCCCCTCTTTCTTAAAGGAATAACAACTCAAATGAAAAGTTATTTTTATGTCCAACACAAAACCAGGTTACGAAGAGCATCTATGAAAAGAATAATCATGGGTTGTTCCAGAATCGAGGTTAATTATTGTAGGTGGTGCCACCCAGTATTTACTGGCAGAGATCATCTCGGTTATTGTGAAGAGGGTTAACAATATCATGTTTCAAAATTATCCATCATTTCATACTATTTACTATTCTTGTTTTGAGTTATGTTGGTCTAATTATGGAGAATTCAATTTAATTCCTTTCAGGGTGCACCAAGTCTAATTGTTTGGTCTCCTCTGGCACGAGAGGGTCTCTATTTGGAAGTGGTTGTTTGTGATTATGGTGTATGGTACTCTCTTTTCTAGTAGGATTAGGTCGCCCTGGTTCCTGAGTTCCTCTAGGCTTCTCTTTGGTTTCAAACTACTTATGATTCTTCTTCTTCACCTAGGTCTCATTTTTTCATTTTCTTAGCTATGTTCTCTTCCAATTGCAACAATATTCCATGAAAACACATGCGTAGCTATATGGGTGTTGGGGTTAGAGAACATGGTCAAGCTCAATCTTATGAAGCTACAACAATTTTACATTTTATCACTCCACTAAATATCCGTGAAGAAATTCATTAGCTAGAATCCTACGCTACTAATGACTGCCAATAATATTTTGACTCTAAGATGAGGAAGTATCTAGTTGGATTCTTCACCTAGGTCATATTTGGGAAATAAGGAGCCAATAGTTGAAATCTATCATCCTATATTGGCAGTTGAAAAAACTTTTGGGAAGTGTCGTGAAAGAGAAACATGGATATAAAAATGACATTAGTTCTTCACTAAACAATATAATGAGGGTGCAGCATAATCAATGATTTTGTTTTGCTAGATTGGATGTTCATCTTGCTCATTTGGAAAGCCATCATTAATGTGAGCTCAAGTCTTATTCTCCTGCTAGTACTAGCGCACAAGGTCCTTCTCTAGTCACCTCATCAGATTCTTGATCACATGTCATGACTTGCTTTGGTTTTCTATTTTTCAATGATGATCTACCTCTATTAGTTTTAATTACTCATTGAAGTAGACTTGTTATTTTGATTCATGTCATTATATTATCCATCAACATATCTAGTTTCCTTCATGGTAGATTGAGACTGATAATGGTATGAATTGCGTTGATTTGAGATGTATGGAATGATGTAATATGAATTTTTTAGGTAATAGAAAAAATTTAATTAAAAATAAAATAAAAATAAAGAGGGTTACATAATTATATGTTTTAATATTTTGATGGCCTTAAGCATCTCCATAGACAATATGTGTGATCTGGTGATCAAAATTTAGCTCAAGAAAGAAAGTGCCCAGAATCTTTAAAAAGCAATGTCAAGTCGTAGTGTTCGCCGTTATTATTCCAACGACACTTGTTTCACCTCAATCTGGTATTTTATGAAAAAATTATGATTTTCTAATCGTTTGTCTCAATAGCTAAAAAATTTCACGTTGTTGACTGGGCTATTGGCTGGGGATTCGTACTGTTGATGCCAACAAGTCTACTAGGCACATATGGAAAAATATTTTCCTTCCAAGTGTTAGCCTCATATAGGGAAGAATGGCGCATTTTGATTGGTTGAATTTGTTTGTGGTGGTCCAATGAGGGGATGAAACATGGCCCAACTAGACACCGCCATGTGCCACCCAGTGGTTAGGTAAAAATTTGTTAAGGGATCAAATAAAATTGGGTGAGCTCGAATCCATGACCTCCCTTACCATCTCTTATGCAAAGTGTCTCTTAATTCCTAAGGGCATCTATGCTATTAAAGTTTTCATTTGGCATATTTTTGGAGGAGGGTCTAGGCATTCATCCCCGACCCCAAGTCACTTGCACCTCACATGACCTCAATGCCAATGAAGAGGGCTTAGGAACAATCCCCGACAGTTGGTTTCCAGACCAGCACATGACCACAATATTGTATAGGAAGGGGCATTTTAGTTTACGGGATGTGTATATATTTATTAATTATTTTAATGTTTAATGTTATTATAACACATTTTATTTGGAAAAGAAAAACATTTATTTTTGGGTTCATTATAATAGGCTATAATCTTATTTAGGAAGGGAAATTTTAGTTTATTGAATGCATATATATCTAATAATTATTTTGATTTCAGTTGAAAATAAATTTTTTTAATGTTATTATAACATTGTGAAGTGTTAAGGGATGTTTTTATTGAGAAATGGTTTGTTTATGGCTTTAAACGTGGTTAGTAGGAAGACTAGTTGGAGGGCACGAGGATGGCTTCAGTTAGGGTTTCAGATAGGATCCTGCCAAACTTTTCCGCCGTCACGTATGTTGATTCTGGTAGCACAGTCTCAGCAAGGGTTCCTCGCGGCGCTATTGCAGCCGTTCATAAACCAGATTTGATTGCATCAGAAGCAGGAAGAGCACGAGAGGTGTTTCTGCTGTCGCCTCACGGATTTGAGCTCTGGATCCTAGCCCCACGGATAGAAAATCATAGTTTGAGAGCCACATTTACAGGCCTAGGGCTATCAGTCCTCGATGAGCTCTGATCAAGGGAAACCTGTTGCCGAATCCACTTCGATCAACTTACATCGAGTAAAGCAGAAGCCACAAATATACATTCTTGCAGACATTTCATGGCAGGTAGGGAGATGTAGCCCTTTGGGTTGAGGACCTTCAATATAAATCGTCTAGCAATTTAAGGGCTCGCGTTTCTTTGTGCGATTAAAGGCGGGATAAGATCCGGGCCAAAATCGTTGTTTTTGTTAAGCTTTCTGGTTGACTATGGCAGGGGTCTTGTGTTTAGACGGATGATCCAATCAACGCCTATGGTAAGGACAGAGGTGTCGAAGTCCGATCTGCATAACCTTTCGTTGGATCAGAAGAAAGGGGAGGCAGGGATGGTGTGTGAATGGCAACAGAAGGGGGCTCTTTTCATTCTCTCTTCAGCAAATCATATGATATTTGATCCCTAAATAACAGGTAACCCTTTGTTTCAGATGAGATCTAATTCCTTTCAAATTTTTATCAGACCCCCTGTGGGCAAGTCTCAGCTAGTCTGGGTACACGAAGACAACTCTATTCTGCAATTAAAACAGAAAATATGGGAATTGATGGGGTACCCAGTACCGATTCAACACCTAGTCGATGGACACAGGTCTCTTCAGGATTGCAGGCTCTTGAAGGACTATGAAATAAAGGAAAACATGATTATTTCCCTAAATCTACGTCTGTGAGGGGGCGTCGTAAACCAGGGCACATACAGATTTGAAGGGGGAGATAAAGCAAGAAAACCCAACAGCCAGTAACACACAAATGGAGGCCCATCCTACAAAAACATTCTACAAGGGAAAAAAGCTGTACGCACACCTCCAGAACAAGCTGGCAATGCTCTGAGGCCATACATAGTAGAACAACTTGAACATACTCCAGCAATAAAAATCAACAGTTCAACAACAGAGGAGAATGTTAAGACATATAAAGCCCAAGAATTAATATGCCGTTTCAACTGCTTCTGGCCCAAACCTTTGGACCTTTTCCATTGGATCTTCACTCGATGGGCCCTTCAATGCAAAATACGTCTTTGTTCCAAGGGGTTCTTTATTGTGAAATTTAACTCCTCGAAGGAAAGAGATATCATCATTAAAGAGGGGCCATGGTTTTGGGGATGCACGGGACTTTTTATTACCCCATGGTTTCTAGATTTTGACCCCAATACTATGACAGTATCGAGAATGCCAGTATGGGTGAGACTATTCAATCTTCCTCTTCACTTATGGAATGAATAGGTCCTTGAGAGCATTGGGAATAGTCTCGGGCAGTATATTAAAACAGACATGGGAAGAATAGAAGACATAATCTACACCTTTGCCTGGATCTGTGTGGAGGTAGATCCAAGCAAAGGATTACCGGAGAACATAATGCTGATCTATCAGAAAAAAAACTGGTTGCAACCTTTATATTATGAGAATACTGTGTTCAGATTCAAGAATTGTAGGATGACAGGACATCTACTAAATACATGCCTAGAAGCAAAGAAATAAAATAGTAGAAAGAATCAGAAAGGGAAGCAAAGAAAAGGCTGGAAGTTCTCCCCACTAGACTCAAAGTAGGATGAGTTAGAAGATGAAGAGGAACCAGCTCCTACGGAAAATCAACAACCTACTCAGGAACCAGATGTACAATAAAAGGACGCAACAACACTCATGGATCCACAATTTCAGGTGATTCAAACAGAAAGGAATACCAATGATATGTGTAGTGGAGGGATCAAACGACACCACCCATCAGAAACCTCAGATTCGGACAAGTATACAGGAACGCAAACAACAAAAAATCAGATTATCCTTGCCACTTTTGTTCCATCTCAGGGTGAGTAGCACAAGGTTGAGAAGAAGAAAGGGAGAAAAACCTGATTTGTGGGACATATACCCACTATCTAGAGGCTAATAGTTTTTCTTTCTTTCTTTTTCTCTACTGCTTTCACTTTTTTCCTTTTATTCTGAATGCAATGTAGCCTCGCTACGGTGCATTGTGTTCCAGAGCACATGAGCCCAATGGGAAATTTTCGAAATTCTTAAATGCATATGCTACATGTAACTTTTCATTTTCTTAATAAAAATTTGTTGATTTTTTCTGTGGAAAAAAAACATTGTGAGGTGTGAAACATGTAATGGGAGGTTATGTTATATTAAAAATTTGTAGTCTAACTAGCCTGCAAATTTTCTTTAAAAATTCTGGAAATTATAGCAAGATTTTGATAAAATCCAGGAGGGATTTTTGTAAATCCAGGTTACAACTATCAGATTACAAGATTTTTGTTTCCCAAGAGATTTTTGATAGTGTTGAATCCATTTCCACTATAAAAAAAATGACATTATTACTACGATATTTCTTGAATCTTTTTTGGGGAGATATCAACCACTTTTGATAGTCAAGGCAATTCCTAAGCCTAGGTATAAGACATCTATTAAAAATATAATTTTGGTTTAATTAAAAATAATAAAATAATAAAATAATAAAATTAATTAATGAGTTTAATTTAGTGTAGTGTAATTTTTTTTTTTAATAAAATTATTTATAAATTTTAAAAGAAATCGTAATATGCATATTACATTAAAATAGATTTTAATAAAATATGACCATAACGTTGCAAAACTATAATTTATAAGAATATACATCTTTAATAAATTTAACTAATAAAATGGAGAGAGGGATTTTTGGTGATTGAGGGGTTTGTGAGGGTATTAGTTCATAAAGGTACCAGACCAAACCCTGTGGATGAGCCCATTAGAGTCAACTCTAACTTACCTTCGCTGGTATGGTTTGTGGGTTATTATGGTGGGAAAAAAAATTTCTAGGGAGTAGTGTGATGTGATTGTCATTGTGGCTATATGGTTCACGTTACAGATTGACTATCAAGCATTTTTTTTGTAGTAAAAAATTGTGTAACTTTTATATATGAGTAACAAATAGGGTTATATCCCTTGATTGGAATGATGAACCAAGTCGAATTAAATGTTGGAGGGACACCTGCCACCCTATCCCATCACACAACTTTTAATATGGAGGTGGTGTAGTGAACCAAACCCATAGACAATCTCCTTCTGCCAATTCATCATGTGTATCAAACATTTCATGTTTGGAACTTATATTGGGTATATTTATCCTCAGTGTCATTAGTGGGATTATTTCCTTGGTTATTTATAAATATTCGTCTTGGGCTAGAAGAAAACTCATATAAAAACGAGATGACCTTCAAATTTTCTTTAAGTCTGGGGTTCCTACCTCTGGTTTTGGAATGTCAAGTCTTGTACATGCATGCAATTAATTTCATCCCATGCATCGTTAAGGAATGACAACTCAAATAAATAGGTGGTTGTATTTCCAACACAAAAACCCGATTCAAAGACCTTCTATGAAAAGAATCGTCATGGAGTTTTCTACGGCCGAGGTTAATTATTTTAGGTGGTGCCACCCAATATAAAACAACATAGATTATCTCGGTTATGGTGAAGAGGGTTAACAGTAGCAGGTTTCAAATTTATCCTTCCTTTCCTACTATTTATTATTATGGTTTTGAGTTATGTTCAACTAATTATGGAGAATTCAATTTGATTCCTTTCAGGGCGCAGCAGGTCTAATTGCTTGGTGTCCTATTGCATGAAACAGTCTCTATTTTGAAGTGGATATTTGTGATTATGGTGTGTGGAAATCTCTTTTCTGGTAGGATTTGGTCACCCTGATTCCTCCATTTCTATAGGCTTGTCTTTGGTTTCAAACTTCTTATAATTCTTCTTCGTCACCTAAGTCTCATTTTTGTCATTTTATTAGCCATGCTCTTTTTCCATTGTAGAAATCTACCATGAAAACATGTACATAGCTACATGATTTTTGGGTTAGAGGCTATTAGGATCAGGAACATGCTCAAGATCAACCTTAGGAAGCTACAACCATTTTTCATTTTATCACTCCTCTAAATATTTGTGAAGAAATTCACTAGCTAGAACCTTATGCTACTAATGACCACCAGGAATATTCTGACTCTAAGATGAGGAAGTATTCAATTTTATTCTTCACCTAGGTCATATTAGGGAAATAAGGAACCAATAGTTGAATTCTATCATCCTCTATTGGAATTTGAAAATTCTTTTGGGAAGTGTCTCGAAAGATAAACATGAAGATAAAAATGAGATTATTTCTTTATTATACAAGATAGAAAGTGTGAAACATAATCAACAATTGTGTTTGGCTAACCTGGATGTTCATCTTTCTCACGTGGAAATCCATCATCAATGTGAACGCAAGTCTTCTTCTCCTGCTAGTACTAGCATGCAAGGTCCTTCTGTAGTCACTTCATCGAATTTTTGATCACTTATCGTGAATTGCTTTGGTTTTCTATTTTTCAATGTTGATCTACCTCTGTCATTTTTACTTACTCATTGTAATAGAATTTTTATTTTAACTCATGCCATTATATTATCCATCATCATATTTAGTTTCCCTCATGGAATATTGAGATTGATAATGGTATGAATTATGTTGATTTGAGATATGTGGAATGATGTAATATGAAATTTTTAGGTAATAGAAAAAAATTAACTTACAAAAAAATAAAAAAAATAGGGTTACATAATTATACGTTGTAATATTTTGATGGCTTGAAGCCTCTCCATAGAGAACATGTGTGATCAGGTGATCAAAATTTATCTCAAAAATGAAATTTCCCAGAATCTTTAGAAACGAAAGTCAAGTAATAGTGTTTGTCGTTCTTATTCCAACGACACTTGTTACGCCTCAATCTGATATTGTATGAAAAATTGATGATGTTTTAATCATTTAGCTCAACAACTAAAAAATTTACAGGCTGTTGACTTGGCTATTGACTGGGTAGTTTTACTGCTGATGTCATCAAGTCTATTAGGCACGTACGGACCAATCCCAACCTGCCATGTGGCATCATCATATAGGGAATAAAGGCGCATTTTAATTGGTTGGATTTTTTTTGGTGGTCCAATGAGGGGATGCCACATAGCCCAACAAAAGGCTACCATGTGGTACCATGTGGTTGGTTAAAATTTTGTTAAGGGTTTGGATAACATTATGTGTGCTCAAATCCATTACCTCCCTCATCCAAGTGCCACGCCTTACCATATCCTTTACATGGTGTTTCTTAACCCCTAAGGGCGACTACATTATTTAATTTTTCATTTGGAACCTTTTTGGAGAGGTGCTAGGCAGTCAACCTCGGCCCCAAATCACCTAGACCTCACATGAACTCAATGCTAATAGAGAAGGGTCAGGGGCTATCCCCGACCCTTGGTCACTAGACCTGCACACAACGACAGCCAATGAGGAAGAGCATCGACGGGACTAAATCTCCAACCCTTCATCGCATAACAACTCCATAGGGTTGAATGCTCTGAATAGGCACTAGTCCAATGGGGGGTGGAGTGTTTCGACCAGCCCCAAGTCATATGGCCTCACATGTGACCTTGACAGATAACTGAGAGGGATCTAGTGGCAGGCATGGGCGGTTAGCCCTGTCCCCTGGCCATATTAACTACGATGTTGTTGGGCCAAGGAAAAGGTAGATTTTACCCCCATATTTAGCATGATTCATCATTAAATTTTATATGTTTTCCTTCATTTCAAAAATAAATCAAAGGAGAATAATGTAAAAGTAGGGTAAAATGAATTATTGATAAAAGGTGTAGTTAATAGTATGAAAACCGAGTTTTGTTGTCTTTATTGATAGGGAATCAAAACAACCCAACTGCTGACCAAAACGACCAAATAACAATAGACAAGAAAAGTAAATGGAATCGCGTCAGTTCCTACGAATCAGCAAAAGATGAAGAGACACACTTATTCTAGAAACCTTCAGTTGATGGCTACAAACCCTTAGTATATTTCGATCCAGAGGATTCGTTATTATGTTTGTTTCACCTTTAAGTTATAAAAGGCTATAGGTGAAAGGAACAGAGGGTTGTTCATGTCTTATAATTTCTTGTAAAAAACTTATTTAGAAAAAACCTTCGAACTCATGATGATGTATTTCCCCATTGGTTAATGAAGAAGTTAGTGTTTTCATTATAAGAATATTCTAAGTATTCTGTGTTATACGTTTATCTCTAATTCTTGCATTTTAGTTATTCTTTGCGCTTTGTAGCATTACTAGTCAATTCATTAATCGCAAGTGTGATATGTTGCGATTACCTTTTCAATAGGTTGAATCTATCATTGTGTTCCTTTATCATAGATTGACACCTTTACATTCATTAGATTGATTTCACCTTGCTTAAGTAGTTGTTGTTCGATTCTGTATACTGTTATTTCTTAAGTCTTTCCATCATAAGTGTGAATGTTTGGTTTCTTTTTCAATTCTGAATGTTTCTATTAGTTGAGTTATAAATAACTCCATTGAAAAATGTTAAATAATTGAGTGTTGTTCAATTCATTAATATTTTTTTTCAATTCATTAAGGTTGTTGTTCAAGTCATTAAGCATGTTGTTCAATTGCAAAAGATTCATTATTTCAGCATTAAGTATTTATTTATGCATAATTTTAGATTACGATTTTATTCCTTTGATTGATTTGAAGTATTTCATATTTTACCTTTGAGTTGGTTTGATTGAACTTCAAGAATTAGATAACATTTCTTGCAACTATTTAGAGTAGTTAACCTCTGATTTCACTCACATATATTTTTATCGCACTCTTGAAATAAAAGGGCTTACCTTGGGTTGATGATTAATGTGAAGTATTAAGGTTTCCTTTAACACTCACCTTCTTGACTCAACATTTTGGCTTCGCCGCCAGGGAGAATGTTTACGAGTGATGTCTTTTTATTTTTCCTTTTTTTCTGTGAAAGAATTGGGTATTGAAAGCAAGAGGTAAGAACTTGCATACTAGCAAGAAAAACGCTTTCTCTCGAGCCCACTTCTCAGCAATTGTGTAGAGGTTAAAAAGGATAGGTTTTTTTTATGACTAGGAAGAAAAAGATAGAATAAAATATGTAAAACCCAAGGGGTTGGTGGCCCTTGGAAGAACAATATACATAGAAAAAATCATTAGGAATGTTGAATCGTTGGCATCGGTAGGACCTAAAACCATTCCTGAAAATAGTCCTACTATAATCCCTCTGGCTGCAGCCTCACCATCTATAGCCCACACCGAGATTCACAATGAAATATAGGGTTTGAATGGAGCTTTCAGACTATAGAACACTTAAGTCCTAACCCTTCGTGAGAGGTAAATTATTGCAATTTGTAAGAAGGAGAGGGAGAAAGTAGTAGTGTCGTAAAGGTAAAAACTCCAAAGCCTGGATATCCTGAGATAGTGGTTGAGATAGAGACACCCAATATTCTAGATCGAGGTAGTGCGGCAAGGCCTCCTACAAATCCACACCCTAATTCCACTCAAATTATCCTCCCAGACCAGGCATAACCAAGACTAGAGACAAACATCAACATTGGAGTATCCCATTAATGTCCCTATGAAAGCTATCCCATTACAAAACATCCCCACATTCCACGGAATGACCTCAAAAGATCTGGATGCATTTTTATTTTTATTTGATGTTTTGTGTAGGGGATATAACTACACCACTGACCCTCAAAAATGAAACTATTCCCCTCTACATTAAAGGTGGCAACACTATGCTGGTTTATGGGGCTCGGTGGGGGAACCATTAATTGTTGGGATCAAATGAAAAACTCTTTTCTTAATAAATACCAAGATTACTGCCAGACTCAAGAACTCAAAGACGAAATCTATAACATGTCTTCAGAATACAATGCGACATTAGAAGAATATGTTGAATGATTTCAATATAATTTGCAAAGATCTCCATATACTACACTGTCTAAAGATATCCTAAAATAAACAATGATTAAAGGAATGAAAAAAGAATGGGTAGAAACACTTAATATAATGGGAAAATGGGACATCTATCAAGAATATTATGATGAAATTATTGCATTATGTATCAGGTGCTCTCGAGGTAGTACTCGGAGTAGACCAGCCAGACAGGATTCAGTTACTAGGAAATACAAATAGTCAGGTGGCAGCGTGACTACAGAAGTATTCGGTAATCTCTTAGAAGATTTCAAAACTGATATCTTAGGCATCCTCAAAATGCAGTTAGGTGTTCTACAAGACAGACAGAAGGAAGCTTTAGCAGAATAAAACTTGGCTATTTTTTTCCACGTTGTCAGAAGAAGCACAACCAGTGGGAGTGTCCATTAGACATGGTCTAGACATGTGCTATTTGTACCAAGGACCACGCCACTGAGCAGTGTCCTTCACTTCAAATATTGAAAGAGGTTTTTAAAGAGGCATAAGAATAAAAATAATCAGTGTATCTAATGAATCAACGTCGACACTAGAAAGCACGACCAAGTATGTCATAAGACCCATCTAGGATATTTTCTTCTTTGCAATTTAATCAATAGAACTCTAGAACAACATGGAAAATATAATCACCTTTTTTTTCTTGTCCATCCCAATCATTTTCTATGCCCCCTTGGCTGACGCAATCCTCTCTAGGTAATAGTTGGCTAAATTTTCCTTTCTCTCCTCCATACTAGAAAAACAATCCATATCAGTCCCAATGGCCTGCCTCCACCTCACAGAATACAAATTGGTCTCAAAATTAGAAGCAACCCTTGGGAATGACCAATTTACCTTTGGGAATAGGGGTTCAAACTCAACCCACATTACCACCTCCATACCAAGTACAACAAAATCCTCAGCCTATTATACACTCTCAACTTCCAACTCAACCAAATCCTAATGCTAGTAACATACTGGTTCAACTAATCTAGATTGTTGATATTCCAGACTCTGAACCTGAATAGAAGGAATGCATTGAACTTAGGCTGAGATCAAGGCACATTATTTCACCTAAAGAAGATACTTCCCTACCACAAATTGAGTATGAAATTCCAACAGTACCTAAACAATCCACTATGATGGAAATAGAGATAGAACAGGGGAGGGACATAGTCGACCAAAAAGATCCTAAAAACCTTATTATTTTCTCTCCTCCATTCCCCAAGAGAATAACAATACCCAAAAAAATGGTCTCTTCAAATTTTGATCTCATAGGGGAATTAAAAAATCATTGCATTAAAATTCCTCTCCTACGAGATATATAAGACATCTATATCTATGCTAAAACAATTAAATAATTGTGTGTAAAAAAGCAGGAGAGGAAAGTAAAGACTTTGCCAACTATTCATGTAGTAGGGGCACTGTCAAACTTACTTTTGGGTAAAAAGACACCAATAAAATATGAGGATCCAGGAAATCCCATATTCACAGTACAGATCTATGATCGCTCCTTTTCAAACACGTTAGTCAATTTGGGGGCAGCTATTAATATATTAACTACAGAAACCTGTGAGATATTGGGTATAACAGCCTTGGAACCCAAATCTACCTTGTTGGAACTTGGTAACAGATCTGTTGTCAAACTAGAAAGGTACATTATAGGACATCCTAGTTTTTGTGGACTCATGGGAATACCCGGTAGACATTTTAGTTATTAACCCAATAAGTAGGTTAGATAGACATCCCCTAATATTGGGACGACCTTGGTTAGCAACAGTCAAGGCTTACCATTGCTAGAGGAGATGCGATAAAGAATATTTATATATATCCCCCTACCAAACCAAGTCTTCCCACTGTAACTATTCACAAACAACCACATACATACTAGGAAAAAAACATTCATTCACCATTGACAATAATTGAAGCACTCGAATTCAAAGATCAAACTGAAGATGATATGATCAATGAATTTAAAAACTAACCATATACTTCAGGAAATTTAAAGTGCCAAATGTTAAAAGCAATTCTTGATAACGAAACACAAGAAGACCCATTAGCAGATACTGATGGCCATCACATACCCACGACTGTTTTTTGAAACAACATGCCAATTAAAATTGAGCTAGGTAAAGTTTTAAATATCAACGACAGTATGGATAGTGACCACCACCAAAATATCATTAAAATTTTACAAAAATATAAAGGAGCCTTTGCTTGGGACTACCCTGATATGAAGGGTATATATCCTCAACTATGCATGCATCATATTTACACTGAAAAGGATGATCACCCTATTCGGAAACCTCAGTGAAGGTTAAACCAACATCTAAAAGTCATTGTAAAAGACGAACTACAAAAGCTGCTAGATTTAAACTTCATTTATCATATTTCAGATGGAAAATGGGTCTTTCTTTTAGTATTCATTCCTAAAAAGAATGTTAAGTGGCGAATCTGTGTGGATTAGAGAGAAATGAATAAAGCCACATAGCAAGACCACTTCCCCCTCCCCTTTTTTGATAAGGTCCTTGATACATCGGCAGGAAATCAGTTCTTTTCCTTTATTGATGGTTTCAGTGGTTACAATCAAATCTAGATAGCCCCTGAAGAGGAAAATAAAACAACCTTTACCTGCCCCTGGGGTACATTCGCCTATACGGTATTCCCATTCGATCTATGCAATGCCCCAACAAAATTTCAAACATCCATACTTAGTATTTTTTCTAATTTAATAAATGAAGGGCTCGATATTTACATGGATGACTATAATCCATATGGAGATGACTTTGACTAGGCACTACAAACACTGGAAAAATGATTGGAATGATGTATTGCTACTAGATTATGCTTTAGAAATTGAAAGTGTCACATGATGATGACAAAAGGCGTGATCCTAGGACACTACATGTCTACAACTGGAATATAGGTAGATCCAACAAAGATAGAGGTAATACTCTTATTAGCCACACCTTGTACTCAGACAGAGGTACGTAGTTTCCTTGGATATGCAGGGTACTATAGTAGGTTTATAAATAAATTTTCACAAATTTTTGCACCTTTGTATGCATTAACTGGAAATGTTGAATTCCATTGGTCTGAAAAATGTGACACTGCTTTTTCTGATTTGAAGAAACTAGTCTCGACTGCACCAGTCTTGCGTGGCCCTAATTGGGAGATGCCCTTTCATATTTCTTTAGATGCATCAGATACAACAATAAGAGCAGTTCTCGATCAAGAAGAGGACAAGAAGCCCTACACTATTTACTATATCAACAAGAATCTCACTCCTGCTAAATTAAATTATATAGTGACCGAAAGGGAATTCTTGGCTATCATTTATCGTATCAATAAATTTAGACATTATATAATTGGCTATCAAGTATTCATGTAAACTGATCATTCTACCATTATATATTTAGCCAACAAACCTATTACAAATGGAAGAGTGACTCATTGGCTTTTGCATTTATAGAAGTTCGATGTAACTATTAAGGACCGTCCAAGAAAGGAGAACGTAGTTGCAGATTTCCTGTCTAGAGTTTCAAAGACAAATAACCCACTAGTGGTAGATGATCAGTTCCCTTACGAGAATTTTTTTGCTGTGTCAGTAAAAGTGCCATGGTACACAGATGTAGCAAATTATTTGGTAGTAGGAAAGCTGCAAAGACACTTGACATCAAAGGAGCGAGATTTTATTATTCAACGCAGTGCTAGATTCTCTTGGATTGGTGGATATCTTTTCCATATAGGATCTGATATGCACATACATAGATGCATTCAAGAAGACGATATTTATGACATATTTAAGGCCTGCCATGATGAACCATGTCGCGAAAATTTTGCAGATTGCAGGATAGGGCACAAGGTACTAAAAATGCGCTACTATTGGCCCACATTTTTTAAAGATGCAAATAAATATGTACAAGCATGCGATAGTTGCCAAAGAATGGGATGCCCTGGCCAATCTGATGAGATGCCATTATAGCCACATTTGGTAGTAGAACCTTTCAAATGGTGGGCACTGAAATTTTTGGGTCATTCAACTCGCCATCAAATTAGAAGGTCTACATACTGGTTTCCACAGACTACGTGAAAAAGTGGGTAGAAAAAATGGCTTTGCCAAGAGCTATAGAAGATTCTGTGATCAATTTTCTTTTTGAGTTATTTATCTGGTATGGCTTACCTAGGGAAGTGATAATTGATGGAGGGGCACAGTTTGTTGGACATAAAATTATGGTCACTCTACGGACCCACCATGTCACCCATAGAGTCACCTCTCCCTACCACCTGCAAGCAAATGGGTAGGTCAAAAGCACCAATAAAGTCTTTGAGGCAATTCTCACTAAAACAGTCTCAACACATCGCTGAGATTGGGCTAGTAGACTACCAGAGGCCTTGTGCACTTATCACACAACTTGGCGAAAGACCACCAAATATTCTCCATACCACTTGGTATTTGCAAAGGAACCAATTTTACCCATTTAATTTTAAATAAAGACTCTTAGAACAACCGAGGAAGTGGGGCTGGATTTGACAGAGGTCCAAGTTAGAAGACTCCAACAAATAAATGAATTAGATGAAGCACGACTACTTTCTCTACAGCGCAGTGCAGTTTTTCAGAAACAATGATCCAAGTGGCATGGCAACGTCATAAAAAATAATACATTCCAGAAAGGCGATTAGCACTCCTCTATGACTCTAGATTCCAAGACTTCCCAGGTAAGTTACAAGCAAGTTTTCTTGGGCCATATGAAATTCAATAAGTTCACAACAACGGTACCATTACCTTGACCACCATAGATGGATCTGGCTTTTCCTTTCGAGTCAATGGACAGTAGGTGCACCTCTATCATAAACCACTTAAGAAATATTCTTTCTTCCAGTAGGTGTATGACAATCCCACTATCCAAATTTTAGTTGCAGGTAATGATGGCTTGACAACTTTAAGTTCATAAAAATTTGTTACTTCCTCTTGTAAATAGTGTATATATGTTTCCTGAAATTAATGGTAATTTACAGTTCTTTTCATCATTGTATACATGAATTCCATTTCCTTTCCTTTTTTATGGTTTTTTTGTTCACAACCATGTTCTTTTTCTTTTTTTCTTTTGTGTGCTTGATTTATTTTTGCTGTTCAATCCATTGAATAATTTTTTTTCAATGTATTGAACAACTGTCATTCAATCCAATTGAAAGGCTGTTCTTTTAGCATGTTTTTATTTTTGATGTTCAATCCATTGAACAATTTTGGTTCAATTTAATTGAACAGTTTTCATTCAATCCAATTGAAAAACTGTGCTTTTAGCGTATTTTTTATTTTTGTTGTTCAATCCATTTAATAGATTTTGTTCAATTGATTGAATACTTGCCCTTCAATTCAATTGAACGACTTCTTTTTTTTTTACTGTGTTTTTAATTTTGCTGTTCAATCCATTGATTAGTTGTTGTTTAATTGAATTGAACAATTGTCATTCAATCCAATTGAACGAATGATTTTTTTTTAGCATGTTTTTTTTTATCTTTGCCATTCAAAATAGAAAATTTTTCCCTTTTGATGATTTCCTTTCAAATATCCACTATTAATTTATACATTCTTGCCATAAAAAACATTTGATAGAAAAGGGATTGGCACTTAAAGAAGATAAAAGCAGTGATATTACTAATATTATGTTATTTAAAAATTTTAATGGAAATCTCTACTTCGGAAGCTGACATGGTTTATCTATATAATGAAGGGTTTGATATCTCCTATTCATACATATTATCACACAAATAATTATCGTAGTCTTATGCTGGTGTATCTTTTTACACTCTCCAGTGGTGATTCTCTTCGGCATGAGGATATAGGAATAAGAGCATCATTTGTATTGGCATTATTTTTACTTCTTAAACCATTCCTAAACCTTAAGGAGTTAATGAGCCTCCCTCCTTTTATAATAAAAATAAAATATATCTCTATGTGAAAATGTTTAAAGAAGAGAGAATAGGGGGTATCATTACGAGCCAACCTACCATGATCATGAGGGTTTAACAGGTGACATTCCCACAATGGCCACCACACTAGGGTAGTAACCTTCTTGACACCTAAAACTTCTTGAATGATAGGATGTATCATCACAAACCAACCTAATCACTCTCTTAAAATCCCCGTGAATGGTACTATGACTATTTGGCCACCACACCAACATAGTGGTCTCTCCATAAAATAAGAAAAATTCTACTCTTAAATAGAGGATTCTGGCTCATTTCTGGGTTAAAACAACAACCCATTCGAGGCTATGGATGCCTACTGGAAGCAGTGGCTCTGCTTATGGTATTGGATTATTTTTATGACAACAGCTAATTATTTTTATATGCCCCTATTGCCTATTGATCCATTCCTAAATATGAATGCATTGTTTGAATAAGAGTTATCGTTATCAAAACCTCTATGTCGAATCAACTACGAGTGAATTATTTTATCATGTTGAATTGAGTGATAACAACATCAATCATAATCTATCACTTGTTATTCTTCCGTCATACTATGCCATCAAAATATGAAATCTTTTTCATAATGATTGCTACTCCACTTTTCTCCCTTTTTGGTCATTTCCACCTAATGTACATTTATGATGATTACCAACTTCTGACTTCTACTTCATGTGCATTCATGATTTATACCACCTTTACTATGTTCTTGTGCTTGAAGGCTGTGGACACCCTTATCTCATTGTAGGGGGTATGAATACCCATAATGAATAGGCATGTCAATAACCATGTGACTCCCTTAGGATATGTTGATTGGACAATAGAATCATTGCATTTACGTCATGCAGTCACATTTTTAATAATATATTTTATAAAAGACACATCCAGTGTTTATATTGTTTTAACTAACAGAGCCGAAAGAAACACATGCAAAAGGGTGAAGAAACCAGTTCCCAAAACACAGTAGCCATGGGTGGAAATTCTATTCACAATGAAGCTGCAATATTTCAAGTCTTAGAATTAGTTCACACCATTCTCCAGCAAGCTGGTTGAATTCCATATCTATGCAGACTACAAGGGTTTAATACAAAGATAACAATTGAATTCCTGCATAACCTTTAGGAAGGGCATACCATAGTCAAGGTAGAAGCATACCAGTCTTCGAAGAAATCATTGTTGAGGTCTCCAGACTTCCAATAGAAGGAGAAAAATGGACTAATAAAAATATCCTCATACAAGAAGCAATTTCAGTGTATCAGGATCTAGGTGAGCAATTGGAATGAAAAGGAAAACGTATCGAACCTATGTCCTTGCAACAACCTTGGTAAGAATTGGCAGTGTTCATTCAAAATTATATCACATGTGACAGATTCCAGGATGTGGTGAAGTCTCATAAACTCAAACTGTTAGTTGTTCTCAAGAAAAATATTTCAGTTAATTTTCCCTTTTCTTGAATTCTATATTGCATGATACTGATGTTCGGATTATGATAGCTAAAAACCCTCAAGCATTTTTCAGTCACCATGGCTTGATTAAAATAATTATTATTCATGAGTTAAACAAACATCAGTTAACATGGGATAGCTTTGTCAATATTGCCCTACCTGCCCCTGAAGAAAACCCTGACAGAGCATAAATTTAACTTCCTAGAATAGTTATGCCCAAGAGGGATAGAGGGAAGAGAACCCATGTTTCAACCTCAGAACTAGTAAATCGGAGACGGTATGAAAGGTAATAACTAAAAAAAAACACCTCCGTATTACCATATGAGACAGGGCCATCCCATACACTACCTATGAGCCCTCAAAATGTGTCTTTAAAAGACTATGAGGAGAAAATGGCTCAAGTACTAGAACAAATAAGAGCATCTTGCGAAATTAGGAACCCATCTAAACAATCCGAGGAATAGAGGGACCATTTGAACTAGACTACCTCTGCTCACAGCTCTGTCCATACTAAAATCCTACCTTCCAATAATGAATTTTAGGATTTGAGGGTTTTATCTAAAATAGAGAAGACTAGATAGAGAGAACATCTAAGTATGGAAACCAGTTAGGGGATATTGTTCTATTAGAAAATGAAACAAGTATTGGGACAACTCCTCTCACACTTGAGGAAAATATCATTCCACCCAGTCAAGACATAAATGTTGGAATAACCTCTTAGACGCCTAAAGAAAACAAAATTTTTGATCACCCTAATACTGGCACAACCCTTCCTGAACCTGAAGCTATTGTTGTTGCTTCTCCTACCAAAACCCCTTTGAAATAAAAATCAGTTGAGATTAAGTTGAGAAAAATGATTAGGAAATGTAGAAAAATGAGGAAAGCAATAAAATAGTTAAGGTACTGGTTCAAATAAGTAGACAAGGCTTGGAAGCCTAATAAGGAATTAGCGACCATGGAAACCCAAACAAATTTTGTCACTCAAATTATAGATATTACTGAAGTCTCTGTGCAAAATGATTTGATACTTACTGCTAAAGTCTCTGTGCATACAGATTCAATACTTACATAAGACAAAGAAACTCAAATTGATGAAACACATGCTTACACTTCTTTGGTAGAAAGAGCTGCTAATTAAAATCTTCACAATGAATTAACTCAAGTTCAACATGAATTGGACTAGTATAAGCAGGAAGTAGCACCCTTGCAAAAACATTAGGCATTGCTAAAATGATTTAAAAACCTTTCTGCAACTGAAGATGAAACCTTTGCCCAACTTAGGGAAGAAAGGTTAAAATTAAAAAGGGGACAGGATCAATTGGAACAGGCTAAGAAACAAACCAATGTTGTTTTTTCTCTTTACTCAGATGTATTGACTTTCAGGGCACCGACCACCAATTATGCCCTATTTTTAGTAGAAAGGTATCTTTTGTTGAAGATGAAAGTTGTAAGAGCAGGGAAACCCACTACATTTAAAACCATTGAAGTATTTTTCCAATGTTGTAATGATCAGGACGAACAAACCCAACACCTTCTGTGTGAATTGTATTTGCACAATATATTTTTAGAAGAGGATAGATATAGTAACCCCAGTCCCTTCATTGGGGAAATTTAGTTCCGATATTTTCTATCCTTTGCCAAAAATCAAACTAGATGGGCTAAAGCATACAATATATTTCGGAAAAGAGAACATGGTTTAGATCTATGGGTTAGAGGGGAGCCTACAAAACTTCTCAATTTGTTTATTCAACATAAGAAGGTTATGCGATGGGAAGGAGTGATAGCCAAATTGGGGCCAATTCACAAAGATATTGTGCATAATGGAAGAGAATACTTCCAATATATTCAGGAAGAAGATTTATTAGCAACCAAATAGAGATGGAAAGCCTCTACCAATAATGTTAAGAATAGAGAGCCATTTGGGTATATGAATTTTAAAGTTGTTGCTTCTCGTTTTCATCTCTACAATAATCTAATTTTTAACATGGGTCCTACATGGATAGGATGTAGATATATATGCACCATCATATGGTACCCTCCTAAAGGCTATCATCATGATTATGAATTACTAGAGGGACTTACAAACTCAGCATTTGCAAAAGTGAAACAAAAACAGGGTTTTAGACTTTACAAGGAAGAAGTGTATGCTAACTATTCCTTAACTCGAGTACACCTCAATCATTTGTTTGCATGAGGAAATGAAAAAATGTAAGCATGGGAGTATGTTGGGCCAAGGAAAAGGTACATTTTACCCCTATCTTTAGTGTGATTTATCATTAACTTTTATATGTTTTCCTTCATTTCATAAATAAATCAAAGGAGAATAATGTAAAAGTAGGGTAAAATGAATTATTGTTAAAAGGTGTGTTTAATAGTATGAAAACTGACTTTTGTTGTCTTTATTGATAGGGAATCAAGACCAAAATGACCAAATAACATCAGAAAAAAAAGTAAATGGAATCATTTCGGTTCCTACGAATCATCAAAAGATGAATAGACACACCTATTCTTGAAACTGTTGGTTGATGGCTACGAACCATCAGGATCTCCTGATCTTGAGGATTTGTTATTTTTTTTGTTTCGAATTTAATTTATAAATGGCTATAGGTGAAAGGGACATAATGTTGTTCATGTATTATAATTTTTTGTAATAAACTTATTCACACAGAACCTTCGAACTCGTGACGATGTATTGCCCCATTGATTAATGAAGAAGTTGGGGTTTTCATTATAAGCACATTCTGAGTATTCCTTGGTAGAATATTTCTAGAGGCTTTGGGCCCGGTCCCTCGGAGTTATCCTAGTATTATGTGTTATATGTTTATCTATGATTATTTCATTTTAGTTATTCTTTGCACTTTGTAGCATTACTAGTCAATTCATTAATCACAAGTGTGATATGTTGCAATTCCCTTTTCAATAGGTTGAATTTATCATTGATGTTACTTTATTATGGAGTGACGACTTTACATTCATTAAATTGATTTCAGCCTGCTTATGTAGTTGTTGTTCAATTCTGCATACCGTTATTTCTTAAGTCTTTCCATCATAAGTGTGAATGTTTGGTTTGCTATTCAATTCCGAATGTTGCTATTACTTGAGTTATAAAGAATTCCATTGCAAAATGTTAAATAATTGAGTTTTGTTCAATTCATTGGGATTGTTGTTCAATTCATTAAGGTTGTTGTTCAATTGCAAAATATTCCTTATTTCAGCATTGAGTGTTTATTTTTGCATAAGTTTAGATTAAGAGTTTATTCCTTTTATTGATTTGAAGTATTTCATAGTTTACCTTTGAGTTGGTTTGTTTGAACTTTAAGAATTAGAAAATATTTCTTACAACGATTTAGAGTATTTAACCTCTGATTTCACTCACATATATTTTTATTGCACTCTTGAAATAAAAGGACTTTCCCTGGGTTCATGATTAATGTGAAGCATTAAGATTACCTTTAATTGTCACCTTCTTGACTCAGCAGATGTGACCAAAAACCCAAGGATTTGGGGCATAAACTGATGGGAGTGGGTTGTTGCACTGGCTCTCATCCTTATGGTCCATGTGGCCACATTTTAATGTTGATGGGGGCTATTGGAAAATTTAATGATCCAACAATTTTCACCTTCGGCAGGAAAAAATGTCGCCTCCCGAGAAAATTCTAGGTCACAATTGTCGTTCAATTTGTAGGTTTATTCATTTTGTAGTATGGATAATATCATAATGGTTAGAGAGACATAACATGATGATTTTTTTGGCTTGTTTAGCTCAAGAATAGTCCAGATAGGCTTTTTTGGACGTTCTGGATATATTGGATACCTTTGTTTAGTGATTGGGGCACATGTGAAGAGACATTTTGTAGGTTTGAGTCTATGTGTGTCATGATCAATTATCTTTTTGAAGAAGTTATTGAAGATTTTTTAGCATGGAGAGGACCTTATAGGGCTTTTATAGCCTTCATATTTTACTGCAACAACTACGAACTGTAGAGTGAAACCCCTATTTATATTTTCTCTTTATGTCTTATTGAGAAAAGCTCTCTTTTTGCACTTGAATATGGAATTTTTGTACTTGTATGCTCATTTTCAGTTGGAGTACAGGGTCTTGAAGCGAGAGCCCTTTTCTTGATGATAGTTTCATGAATTACTGTAGGTTGTCATACTTTTTAGAGTGAGAGTTCTTTGTAGGAGAACGTTTCCTTGAAGGGAAACTAGCCACTTATATTGTTAGAAAATTTTATGTACTCATCATCACTAAAATGTATGGAGAGGTCTAGATGTGTTAGCAGACCCAGATATGTAGCTGAGGAGGGGTGAACTTCATCACCAAATTTTATGTTGTCGCTCTTATTGAATGCCTTTATGAGTTAAATGATGATATTTTTATTGTTTAAAGTGCACATGTAAAACTCACTCATTACCTTGAAGATACCTTTAAAAAAAAATATTCTACGAACCATTTTTACTTGCAAAGTGTTAGAGGATGATTAATTTTTAGGAAGAGGAAGCTTTCCTCCTCTAATTCTAGATCAATTAACATCATATATGGTTCTAACCAAGTTGCAAGAATGGGAAAGAAGATGGAGACTTTTATTAATTTTGGGCAACTAGGTTAAAACTCCATGTTGCACTGCTCATATGATGATGATTATATTTTTTTTGGATTCCTATTTCGGAGAGGTGCAAGATTTATCCAAATATCACCTTGTTTGGATGAGAAAAACTTATATTTTGATTTTATTTTCCTCACATGTGCAAATTGACAAGGTCAGCCAGATTTGTAATGTAGGCTCACAAGCCCCAACAAATATATCACACACCATCATTGATGGATATAAATAGGAGAGAGATGATTTTGATTTCATCATCATCTCATCACACATTCTACTTGTGATATGATTGGTTCATGCATCCTAGGAGAGGCTTCCTTCCCTAACACGTGTGAATCTGAAGCTATTGAAAATTGCAGACTCTTTCTAGGGTTTGTTGAAGCATTGACCAGCATTGAACGTGGGTCAATTCTTAGAGTTTGACCCTATTTCTTAAATATAAGCTCTGGTTTATTTAGGCCTCATCTGAGGGCAGAAAAATTGAGGAGGAGAGTTGACTTTAATTAATGTTCGTTGACTGGATCTTTCAAAATAACGTTGACTTTTGCATTGACCATTTTCCTTTGACTTGCATTAACTTTCTGGAGCTGTTTGTGAGGGGTGTGTGTGACACTTGGAGAAAGGATGATTTGGTTGTTCGAGAAGTCGGTTAGGCCAACTCAAGGCTTTGTTGGATAGGGAATCTCGTTGACTGTTGTAACAAAAAATTTCTATCTATTTGATGGAAAAGAAGAATTAAAAATTAAGACATAATATTTGGATTGTCTTCTGTTGATATATTATTATGTTCTATCAACATTTTACTTTCAAGTTTATGTGATTGTTAAATCTGAATCGGGCCTTTTATAAGATTGAAGTAAAATTCATTTAATAAAAAATATCATTTTTTTCTATATTTAACATGGTATCAGAGCTAAGGTGAAGACGAAGCCTAATATAGTGTAAAAATAACTCACCAAATAATAATTATTATCAAGGACCAATGGCCTCCTCAACCTACAAGGGGTTCAATAATGATGTAAGTTGACTGATAAGTTTGATTATCATGTTTGTAATATGTCTTTGGATTTGGTTTTAGAAGAAAAATATGTCATGGATTATGTGCAAGGCAAGATTCACGAGCCTCCATCAAATGAATCAGCTGCCACAAGAACAAAATATAGAAGAGGGGAAGTCAAATCAAAGATGATTATCAGGGAGTCTATACATAAGCACTTGGTTTCTTATATCTCAGAGATGGGAAAATCTAAATATATGTATGATAAGTTGGTTACAATGTTCAGGGCTAGCAATGCTAATCAAGTTCTTTTCTTCAAGAAAAATTTTAAGAATATTAATAAAGGGAAATATGAATCCATCCAATCATATTTTATGAGGCTCATAGAAATCAATAATGATCTCCTTGCCATAGGAGAAGAGGTAGCTGATCGATATCTTGTCCTCATTTCTCTTGGAGGAATCCCCTGGGAATGGTATGTATTCAACACTACTATTCTAGACCATAATGTGATTCTTAATTTTGATGAATTGTTGACATGATGCACTCAAGAGGAGACAAGAATAATGGAAAGAGACAATCCCTAAAATGGGAATGGAGTTGACCCTACTTCCTTTACCACTCATGCAAAGAACAAGAACCATGGTGGTCAGAGTAATCAAGACCATGGAAGAGTGGGGCCCAAAGGAAGAAAGGGAAGATGTTACAGTTGTAACAAGCTTGATCACTATGTAAGATAGTTCCCCAATAGAAGGGAATCTCCCAAGGATGATGACGACAAAAAATTCAGGGGGAATGGAAATCAAAGACACAACATGTTCAAAAGAAAGAGGAAGGCTCCCTCTGATTGAAGTGGAAATGGCCAACCTTTAAAGAGGTCAAGAAATTCTAGGTATGATGAGTCCAATGTTGTTGATAATAAGAAAAATTAATATATTCTTGTTTCCACCCTCTCTGTTACATCTCCTCACGACACCCTGGATGTCTGGTTGATTGATAGTGGTTCTTCAAGGCACCTCAATGGATATAAAGAAGTCCTCTCTGATCTAATTGGGAAGGATACTAATTTAGAAACTATCCGGCTTGGAGACAATGCCACCTATCCCATGAAAGGGACGGGGATTGAGACCCTTCATCTATCTCAATTTCAAGTCCTTCACTTACAAGATGTGTTGTATGTACCTAATTTGAAAACGAACCTTGTTTCCATCTCGACAATGGAAGAGAAAGGATTTAAGATTCATTGATGGAAAGGTACGCATTTGGAAGAATAACTTCAAAGAAGCTCTTAATATTGGTTTTAGAGTTGATACACTCTTTCGGGTTTGAAGAAGTCAATTGGGGGCCATGTCATGTGATACAACTCTTCAAACAAAGCTATGGCTCTGGAGGTTTTCACACCTTCATTACAAAACCCTTCCCGAAGCAAGGAAGATGGTGACAGGTATGCCCAATTTTAAAGATGATCATGAAGGTATATGTCATGGTTGTGTTGAAGGGAAGCATACAAGGGCGCCTTTCCCCTCTAGTGTCACAAAGACATCAGTCATATTGTAATTGATACATTCTGATCTATCTGGCATCCTTCTTGTAACATCCTTGGGAGAATCTTCGTATTACATGAATTTTATAGATGACTTATCCTGCAATAATTCGATATATTTCATGAAGAAGAAGGATGAAGAATTAAAATGGTTTTTTACCCTCAAGGCCTTGGCTAAAAATCAAACTGGGAAGAAAATCAAAATTTTAAGGACCGATAATGGGACTGAGTATGAGTCAAATCAATTCAATGAATTTTTCAGGGAATATGGAATTATGAGGGAGACCAAAACTGTGTATACTCTTGAGAAAAATGGTGTTTCTAAAATAAATAATAGAACCATTATGGAAGTTTTCCGTGCTATGTTATATGACCAAGGTCTTCTAAATTTTTTATGGTGAGAAGCTGTGAAAACTACTATGTATGTTAAAAATACATGCCTGTATTATGTTTTGGAGTCCAAAAATCTCAGAGAAGTCTTCTCTAGGAAGAAGCTTGATGTCTCCCGCCTTATATTTTTTGGAAGTCTTATTTATTTTCATGTGCCGAAAGAAAATATAATCAATCTAGATGCTTCTGGGAAGAAGGGAATGTTTGTGGGCTATAGTGAAACCTCAAAGGTATACAGAATCTACGTGCCTATTCAAAGAGAAGTGGAGAGATGCCACAATGTACGTCACCTTCAATGAAGATGTTTCCCTCAAGAAAGTAATATATCTTCCTAGTTGAAAGGAAGAAAAAGTAGAAGAAGAAGAAGAAGAAGTTGGAAGGTAGGACGAATCGAAGGATGAGCCTATGCCCGACGTTGAAGGATCAATGGATCTTATTGATCCACCTCCTTCTAATAAAATTGTACCCTCATGGCTTAGGGACACTCTCGAATATGGATATAGACATATTTCCCCAAGGGGTACATTCCATGAAAGTAAGAAGCTGAATAGATACCAAGGGTACCTAGCAGCCATGAGTAGAATTGTACAATCTGAGCCTATATCATTTGAATAAGCCATAAAGAATAAATTTTGGAAGGATGTTATGCACAAAGAATATGAGTCCATTATGAAGAATTATCTCTAGGAAGTGGTCTTGAGACAGGTGGAAAAATCCATTGTCACCTCGAAATGGCTCTTCAAGATCAAGCATGGAGCCAGTGGAAATGTTGAAAAATACAAGGAAATATTTGTTGCATGAGGCTTATATCAAAAATAAGGCATAGATTATGATTATATATTGCACTTGTCACCCACATACCACCATTCGATCTATCATTCCCCTTCCTACAATGCAAGGATGGAGTATCCATCAGATGAATGTGAATATTGCCTTTCTACATGGTTCAATCAAGGAAGAGGTTTATGTGGACCAAATTCTAGGGTTAGAAGTTTAAGATAAAGCCTCATAAGTATGCAAGTTAAAGAAAGCTCTCTACGAGTTGAAGCAATCCCCCAAGGCTTGGTATGAGAGGATCGATAACTACTTGATGAAATTTGGCTTCAATCGAAGTGATGCTAATCCAAACCTTTATTTTAACGTTGATAAAGAAAGGCTTCTCATTTCTGTTCTCTATTTGGATGATCTCTTCCCAACATATTTTTACCCTCTCATTCATCAATGTAACAAGTAGCTAGCTTCAAAGTTAAAAATGAAGGACCTAGGACTGATGCACTATTTACTAGGCTTGGAGATCTAGCAAAAGGAAGGTGAGATTTTCCTATCTCAAGGAAAATATATTGTGAAGTTGCTGGAGAGATTTGGAATGGTGGACTATAAGTCTATGTCGACACCAATGGAACTCAACTTTAAGAAGTTGTGTGGAAGCTATACTGGTCTCGATCTGGGAAATCCCACCAAGTATTGACAAATCGTAGTGGCCCTGATGTTATTATTGAACTCCTGTCCAGACGTATGTTTTGCAGTGAACACTTTGAGTCAACATATGGTTGAGCCTCATTACATTCACTAGATTGGTGCCAAGAATCTATTAAGATATATTCAAGACATAATCAATCATGGGTTGAGATACACTTCCAGTAATTTAAGACTCCATGGATATACTGATGCTGATTGGCCTAGCAGTGTGGTGGATCGTAAGAGCCCATTAGGATGTTGCTTCACCTTGGGTTCTTATTTAATATCTTGGATGAGAAGGAAGAAAAAATTTATTTCTTTGAGCACAGCTGAGGCTGAATACATTGCAGCGAGTATGGCCTGTTGTGAAGTTTTTTGGTTGATAAATCTCTTCAGTGAGATGTTTGGACATGTGCTAGATACCACCATTTTCATGTGTGATAACTAGAGTGGGATTCTTCTGTCTGAGAATCCCATGTTCCACGATCGATCCAAGCATATTGATATTAGGTACCACTTTATCCAGGATATGGTAGAACGAGGTGTTATAACGCTGGATCACATTGGGACTAATGAGCAGGTTGTAGATATTCTCACCAACTCGCTAGGGAAGGTCAAATTCCTAACCTTTCGTTAGAAGTTTGGAATCATGGAAAGACCCTATTGTGAGGGTCCTGCTTCAGTTGGAAAAATGAGCTCTCGGAGCTCCATGGGGCTTGGGATAGATTCTTGGAGTTATAAGCACACACAGGGCTAGGATTTCCGAACCTTATTATGCTTCTGCCCCATCATTATGATGTTGAGTTGGTTCAAACTCTCTTTTATCTATACCCTGCATGCATCCTACCAATGGAGTCTCAGACTCATGGGAATTACCTTTCATTTGGCCAATGAGGTGGGAAATGTTGATAAAGACTAATACCAAGACTGATGGACACATCAAAAATTTTTGTACTCTATATGTCTAGGATGGGATGTGTCCAACACCTTTATCCCAGGAATACCTTGATTTGGGATCCAGTAGGATGAGGTTCTTACCTCTAAAACTAACTTCGAGTTAGTATGTGACTCTCTTGAGTCCAGTTGAGGTTTTACCCTTTAAGTTGACTTCAGGTCAGCAGAGTGTGATGTATTTGTGTATCACTCTCATTTTTTTTCCCTCAGGCTGGGAAAACCATGTTACAGTAGGATGACACAGGATTGTAGGAGGGAAAATCATGTTGATTGTTGTAACAAACATTTATCTATCTATTTGGTGAACAAGAAGAATTACAAATTCTAATATATTATTTGGCTTGTATTCTGTTCATCTATTATTATGTTCTATCGACATTTTACTTTCAATTTTGTGTGATTGATAAATCTGAATTGGGCATTGAAGAATATTGAAGTAAATTGCATTTAAGCATATAACATATCATGGTTGTCTAAATTTTCCAACTTTGGAAGAGCTAGAGGAGATGAATTTGTCTCTTCGAATGGTAATGTTGAATGAAAAAATGCTTGAAATTGACTAAGAGTAGAAGAGGTGTATGTGTCTTCAGTTGCAACATGTGTTTGAGGAACAATTTGGTGATAGTTTCACTCCAGTGAAAGGAAATAATACCTCCAAAGTGAAGCCAATTTGTGGGCATGTTGCAAACAGAGGTTATGGACCCTATGTGGAGAATGATGCATGTGACTTTTGTTAGCATATCAAAGATTCTCATTATATTCTTGTTGCTAAAAGAGAGTGGCTTGAGTCATATTAAATTTTATAATTATAATCTAAAGCATAAAATATGGGTGGACATTCCAAGGAGGTAATCAACATCTCAAGTTCAAATCATTTTTTTTATGTTAATAACACATTTTTTGCAGTATTTTAAAAACATACTAGAGGCATTGCTATGAAGCTTCTAGCAAGGATGGGTTATGAAGGAGGAGGCCTCAGAATAAATGGCCAAGGAATTAGTAGTCCTATCATGGTGAAAGAGAGACCAAGAAACAAGGATTAGGATATGGTTATAGATAGTTTGGAGAATGTTCTAAATTGTTTGAGGCAATGCAATCATTAGAGGATGATATGTCCAACCAAGTTGGTGGTGATAATGTCACTTTTTCTCCTAAGAGAGATGAATGCTTCAAAGGAATTTGAATATCATCGTCCAATCCACATTATTAAAGTTTAAACCCAAGGTACAGGTATAAATATCATGGGAAATTTCTAGAAGTTAGTAATTTTGATTATTTATGGGACATGTATCCTTGCAGTTTTTATGATGTAGTTGACCATTGCGTGGTTGTTTGTGAGAGGAACATAGCGATGGTCAAAATAATGGAACAAATTCTTGGCATCAAGCATGACGAACCTCCTTCACATTTTAAGACTTCATTGTTGGTGGGCAAGCGAAAGTACTTTTATACCCATTGCAACATGCATGGGCATGGGAATGAAAGATGTTGGAAAATTTAGCAAACACTTTCTCCCAAGAAGGATAAAGAGGTTATGCAAATAAATGCAAGCAAATAAATAGGTATCAAAGAGGAATCACATCATTCCCAAGGTAAACTTCAAAGAAGAATATATGAAAAAAGAGAACCCATAAGCCTAGGAGAGACATAGATTGGGTAGAATGTTTGTATAGTTTGTTTCTTTTTAAATTGTAAATAATTTTTGTTCTGATTACCTGTTTTGGGGTACTTTGTAAAGTGACCAATAATAATCATTATTTTTAACAATTATTCTTTTCATTGACGTGTCATTTTATTTTTCCTTGTTATGAGTCCAAATGTTTCAGGACTTTTGGAATGAAAATTTATTGTCATCCAATTTGTCTACAATTGTGTCATTTACTCACTGATACAAGTGTTCAAGATGAAAATTCTTTTGAATGAAAAATTTGTTAAATATTGTACAACAAATGAATATGATCTTGTGGACAACCCAATTTCGTCATTCAACTTTTCCAACAAATTTACTTTTGTGTACAAGCTCAGTTTCAGGATACTAAATCAAAGTTCGAATCAATGCATGGAAGGCATTGGATTGCTTTTGATTTCTAAGATGGAAATTCAAGTTAGTATTAAACAATGGAACTTTAAGATGAAGATGTTTGATCCATAAAAGGTAGGTTTAAAGAGAACGTTCATATTCCATCAATCAATGTTTTTGTTCTTACATGGTGATAAGAATTATGGCTTGATTCTTGATTGCAAGGTAAGGTCTTCACATAGAGGATATGTGGAGTCCCTTTATTGCAGCTTGAAGGAACTAATTGAAAACAGAGCATTAAGGATTTAGTTTTGGGAAATATTTTATTTTTTACCTCTTTTTATTTACTAGTAGAAGATAACTTTTGGAGTCCAAAGGTTTCCAGTGTGGAGGTATGATCTGGAGATGAAAATTTAGCTCAAAAACGAAAGTTCCCAGAATATTTAGAAACTACCATCACGTCTTAGAGTTTATTGTTCTAATTCCAATGACACTTGTTTCGCCTTAATCTGATGTCATGTGAAGATGTTATAATCTTTTTTCTCAACAACTAAAAAAATTGTAGGTTGCTTACTAGGATACTAACTGGGCAGTCATACTACTGTTGTCACCAAGTCTACTAGGCCCTTATGGAACAATCTTGGCCTGGCAAGTGGAAGCCTCGTATAGGTAAGAATGGTACATTTTTATTGGTTGGATTTGATTGTGGTGGTCCAATGAGGGGATGCCATGTGGCCCACCTAGAGGCTACCACGTGGCACCTCGTGGTTGGTAAAATTTTTGTTAAGAGGTCAGATAGCGTCAAGTGGTCTCGATCGTGTGACCCCCCTCATGCAAGCACCACACATTGCCATCTCCTATGTTTGGTATTTCTTAACCCCTAAGGGCACCGACACAATTAATTTTTCATTTGGCGCATCTATGGAGAAGAGGTTAGCCTGTCCAACCCGAACCTCTGTTAATTGCACTCATGTGACCTCCACACTGATGGAGAGGGCATCGATGGGAGTAAAGCTCCACCCTTGTTTGCATAAAAAAACGATGAGATTGAACGCTACTGATGAGGTGCTAGGTAGACGGGGGGTGGTGTATTTCGACGGACCCTAGGCCATATGGCTTTTCATGTGACCTCTAAAAATGGGTTAGAGGGTTCTAGCAGTGGGGGTAGGTGGTTAGCCCCCTTCCCCAGCCATATTTACTACGACGTGACCGACAACCTGAGGATTTGGGGCCTAAGCCGATGGGGACGGGTCATTGGCTCGGCCCTTAACCTTATAGCCCATGTGGCCATATTTTAGTGCTCACGGGGGTTATTGGACAATTTAATTATGCGATAATGTTCACCTTCGACAAGAAAATTTATCACCTCCTTAGTGGATTTAAAGTTGGAGTTGTCACTCGATTTGTAGGTTTTCAATATTATATTCATGATGGATGCTTCTGTGTGTAGTGATACTAAATAAATAAATCTTGTAGCCCCATTTTATTTGTTAAATTTTTTTTTTTGACATTGTTGGAGTGTGTTTGGTGCACTTATGTACGAAATCACACCAACTTAAGGGGTGTGGTCTACCAAATTAAGTGATTGGTAACAGGCAGAAAAAGAAGTTGAGTCAGGCAAGTTACTAGAACAAGCTAGAATCATAAGCATACTAGATAGAGAAATAACATGCATATATAAACTAAAACTAAATTAAAAACTAAAACAAATAAACACAAGTTTTGAAAGGAGTCAAATGACAACAATAATATGAACGGTGGCTGTAGGCCCCTCTTATTGAGCGTTGGTAGTAATAAGAGTGAAAATTTACCCTCTTGCCAAAGGGCACCTAGAACATGGGTTCTAAGTCTCGATGCAAGGATTCTTTTATCCCAATCTTGCCTCGGTGCAGTCTCCCTCTCTCTCTACTGTGTTGGACTAAACTTTTTGGATGGCCAAAAATTGAGTCCCCTCTATCTTCAGCTCCGGATCATACACTGCTAGTATTGCTTGGGAAATTTTGGTCAGCATAACAATGTGTTCACAAATTATTCATCTCATGGTGGCCTTATATAGGAGATTTCAAATCCTCCCTTCCCTCTCTTGGTACATTGTGGATGGTGACCCAAGAGAGGCGTATGATTCCTTTGTGTGCTCCAAATATTCCAATGTGTGCTCAATTGGTGCCTAAGGAGGTGTTGGTGGCTGTCCTTAGGCGGCTTCAAGTGAGGAATCACTTGTCCTTTACTTTGTGTGGTCCCAAAAAGCGAAAATTTTCCATTCCCAGGATTGCATGCATATCGAGCACAAAAGCGTACAAAGGTGCTCTTCATGAAGGATTATGCACGCAAAGAGCAGTTAGGACTTGTTCAAATTTGATTTTATTGTGAACTTAGAGATTTTAAATACTTTCCAGATTTTGTAATGTCTTCTAGCCCTATAAACTCTTCTGCTTGACATTAAATAATGTCATGTTCTGTTGTACGATTTTCCAATTTTAACAAACACTATCTCCATTTATTGCATATGTAGTATTAGAAATTTATAATGTAAGTATGATTTTCAAAGAATATCTTTCCTCAATGCAAATTTTGCACACTGTTAATATTATCTTACATACCGATGCGATATATTTTTCCTTATAACTGTTGAATATTGTAGCTATGGTCACTCTTCATAATCCTTGATATATTTATGAGACTATGTAATTGCACAAAAGAAAATTAAAGTTTCAAATTAGAAGAAAGAAAATAAAAGAAACCACCTAAAATTAAGATCCATGAGTATATCTCATATTCACATAAATAACATATTTACGATCAGTTACTAGCCACCATAATTTAAGCAATTATTTGCAAAAAATAATGAATATGAACAAGATGTAAATAAATATATGTATTAGGAGTCATTTCCCACCATTATCTACTTGGTCTTCAACACTTTAACAAATATGAGTAAAAATATAAATTTATAGACATATTATAATTTAATTTACAAAGAGACTTGATTTAATTTAAGAGACATGTCTCTTTGGTATCTTGGGTGTAAAATACACTTGAAAATTTTCATTTTACATACACATTTATCATTCACATACCTCTCACACACACATTGCGATACCTACATTCTTTTCATAGTTATTAGCTGAATTTTTGAAGTGTGATTGGTTGATGAAGAAAAGATAACTATAATATATATTCAAAAGTAATTAAAATATTATGGAAATAAAGTACTTATATCAATTTAACTACCTCTACCCTACCTATCCCTCTTCCAAATACCCGATTGTCTTGAATTTAACATCATCCTAACTTCCAATAACCCACCGAAGAAAAATAATAATTTATTTTTTGGGCTTCGTGCAAAGCACAAATTTCTTGAATTAATATTATAAAGCCTCTGAATAGTATTTAACCCTAAAAATTTTACTCTAAACCAAGTGAACAATATTAAACCCTAGGAATATGAACTGTTAGATCAATAAAGGGAAGGCAGTGAATAATAGGTAGAGTATCTAATTTTTTTTGTATATTTTCCCCACCATTTTTGTAAATAGTTATTTCGTTACCAAAAATATGAAAAAAAATTTGGAATAGAAATTAAAAAGAAAATTAAAAATATTCAAATGTGAAAATTGCAGGTCGGAGGTCAAGTCTTTCTATTTCATAAAAATATTTGAAAAATTTCAGACTTTCCAACTCTTGACTACATCGTCATGGTACAACATAGCCTAAGAAAATGAAGGTTGTTCTTCTCCACACCCATCCTCCCAACTACCGAACTCCATCATACCTCGACCACGATGAAGGTTTTGATCATAGTCACTGTTCACATAAAGTCCAATTTAACAACATTGTCGCTTCCCATAACCGAATTTCCTTGCGCTCCAAATATAAATAAAATGTTTTGTATTATGGTTTTCGTGCCAACCATAATTATATTTCATCTTTCTCTACTATTTTTTTTAAACAAACTATGAAATATAAATTTGCTATGTTTCAAAAAAGCATTCCCCCAACTCCCACCAGGAAACCTCACCTCAACTTCCACATGCAAGTGGTTGAAACGTCTTGTCACTTGAATTAATAATTAACATGTTTAATGTGAATTTAGTTTTGGAATTCCCAATAATTTCAACAAAAAATAGCAAATTTCATGCTTTATCTCTCTATTGTGCACTCCCTTATTTGCAACTTGTTTATAATATTTCTCTGAAACATATCCCTCATTACAGACTATCAAGTTAAAATTCACTACAATGGTTCTGGTTTCTCGTAAGCATGCACCGACATACACAATTGCAATAGTAAATTTGCTATATCTCATAAAAAGCTTAATTTTTGTTTATTCATTTTTAGGGAACAACATGGGAAAAAAAGGTAAATCCACGATGTCGAAGCAGGCAATAAAACAGATCTAGGGATGCCTAAAGGGAGCATAAAATATTGAACGAGAGGTCTCCAATGTCAACACAACACTCATCTCCAACACAACCTTAAAAAAATAAATGGAAGGTATGATGAAGTGGGAAGAAATTACAATTTCTTTGAGAAGAGAAGCTAGTTAAATTTTGAAGCTTCAACTAAGGACAAAACCATTCAATTTGAAAAAATTAGAGGTACAGAACTCCCCAAAGTTGCTGCTAGAGAAATTTTTTTTCCTTATTATGACATGGTTTCATGGGCCATGCAACATCTGGACTTTCCTACATGCACTACAGTAGACTTCAAGAAGGATGTTATAGCCTCTTGCGATATGCAAGTACTTTCAACAATTTATAAGCTTAGTCCTCCCGAAGTCTACTTCAACACCTAGTTTCTCGATAACTTCAACAACACAATATTCATGAAGTGTGAAGAGAATTATGAAAAAATTATGAAGAAATGGTTATGAGAAGATAGAGGATTCAAACAGAAGGAATCAAAAAAACATTATGTTGCCATTTTCAAAAGACCCGTTAGATTCGTTGTCAAAATGTTTTCCCCTTTATATGGAGAGAAATACCACAAGTATTGCAAATTGTAATGGATGGATTTAATAGACAACCTACTCAATGATTCAAAGCATTTCAATTGGGATGAAATTATTGCTCATAATTTAACAAATGCCCTTATGTGTGTCCATTATGTCTCATTCAGGACATGACCAACTCTTTTTCATGTTGGACTACATTATGAATATTACAATTTCCCTTGTTTTGTTTCCTTTGGAAAATGGAATATCTCAGTTGAGCAGGGACTATTTATTCAGAAGTGTTCCTCTATTTTGTGGGAAATTAAATTCAAATTCCACTTTTATGACATTTTATGACCTCTTTCCATCAAATTAGGTTTGTTTAAAACCCTCCCGAGGTTAGTGAAGACCTTAAAGAGGCCTTACAATAAATAGGAGACGGGTTCATGGAATGATTATTCACACATATAAGGGTCTATGGAAGTGAAGTTAGCACTCATACTCATCTTATTATTAGATATATTAGAGAGAGGATATATTTAAGAGAGGTAGCCAATCAAATTTTCTTGAATGGAAAATATCAGAAATTGAGCAAATGTTAGAAGAAAATATGGCCAAACTTCCCAATTAATTTTGGAAATGTTTGCCTCAAGGACCGAGGACATGAATTTAAGGAGGCTAGAGAAATCAACCATGTTTTGTTTTATTTGTGGCCCCTTCATCAGTATAACCATCAAGGAATCATTAATTACCATTATAATGTTGTTAGCTACATCAAAAACTACACACACTAGCAACCTCCATTTGATGGAATTTTCATTAATATTGATAACTTTCACCAAGTTTTTGAAAGGGGGAATTTGTTGAGTAGGGAGGATAGAAATAAACTGTAGGAGTTTATATAAAATCTTTATAAGGACTTCCTTAACTAGAAGTGTCTTTATATAGATATTACAAATGAAGAGATTAAATATGTTGATATTCTGAAATACAATTTCAATGACATTATTTGAGAGCATGTTTCATCCTATACAAATATAGAAGAATCCCAAATTGAAAATGTTCCTAATGTTTTTTTACATCTATTGAAACAAGCAGATAAAAATTAGGAAATCTTAAGAAAAAAAGTTGGAGACTGGGATAAACCAACAGGATCAAAGGAACTGATTAGGAGATCATGTCCATAGTTCAAAAATTCTCAAAAATGAAAGTGCTCAGAAGTGGTGGCAACCTAAACAATTGGAAAGGTATCGTCGTTGTGATTCTGGCACTGCTAATGGTTCAAAAAATAGAGGTCGTATGAAGAAGTTATTAAGGTTTTAAAATTCCCAGTAAACTCCAAAAATGGACCTTTGACTCAGTTTGAATTTATCAAAAAATTTATATAAAAAAATATATATGTTCATATTATTTTTTGTATAGATTTTTGGGCCAATAATTGGGTGCCATGTGGCCTACCTCGAGGCTACCACGTGGTACCAGGCCGAGGAGGAAATTGGAAATGTAAAATTTTATTTCAGTCTACAGGATTGGAACCCACAACCTGAAGGTGCGTGTAGAAGGACCTGACCCGCCCGGCTATGGCAAAGGACTTGACCTGTTGTGCAAATGTAAATGAGTTTTTGGGTCTGTTTGGAACAAGCGGGAAAGGTTGGGGGATAGCCCCTCAGGACTAGCCCCATCGTCAAGTGACTAGGGTAGATAAATTGGTGGAAGCCACTAACCATGGAGTGGAGCGGTTAAATAAGCTAAGTAATGTGAACGAGTTTGTAGCAATAGTTATTGTGGCTTATCCATGCAGTTTCGGTGGCGATTCAGGTGAAGACACCATGTGACCGCCATTACTAACATCTAATGCCACATCAAAAAATTTCCACCATTTTGGAGTGTGTTTAGCTAATTCCAGAGATTCCCCCAATTTAGCGCTGCTAAATGGAGTTCCTCCATTTTTGGAGGAGGTTTTTAAGGGATATTGGGAAAAATTTGTTTTGGCCAAAACTCCTTCAAGTTTTGACCAATTTTGATGCATGGATAGTCAATTTTGGGTATTCTTGACATTATGAACACATTGGCATAGCTTTCAAGGCCATCAAAGGCAATCTTTAGTAGGTTTAGCTTTGGGAAAGGTCAAGGAGCCATTAGGACCACCAGGGTGTAGGCAGTGCATTAAGCATACTTTGTTTGTTTTCTACAAATTAATAGTCATCTCTAACTAATTCAAGCATTCTGAATCTTTTTTTACAAAGAGAACAGCCTATTGAGGCTTTATGTCACATGTACTTACCATTTTTGAGCAATAAGATATGAGGGACATGCCATTGGGAGTTGGACCAGTAGATGTAGCGCAGCAGGGGTGAACTGCTTCATCAAATTTGCTGAGTATTGTACTATGTGATGTTTATTTCTCTATTTTTTACTGATGTATAATGTTAAACAAGTAAAATGCATACTTTAACCTTACACAAAAATCTGTTTAACTAAGCTAAAACCATTTGTTTCACCTGCAAACTTCAGAGAACTTTATGAACACATTTTAATCACTGTTTGGATACTTAGCACAGAAAAAATAATACATTCCATTCAAATCAATTTGGTATCAGAGCTCAGGTTGAGAATTAGGTTAAGCTAGAGTATTTTCTCTGTTTAACATTTGTGCAAAAGGATTTGTTTGAAATTTTTCATAACAACTCTTGCAAGTTGTGCAGAGTCATCTTGGGGCAGTAATTGTTGTGAGTTTTAATGTTTACTAGGCTAAAGCTTAAGAGAGCAGAAGGTCAATTGGCGAAGACTTTAAGTAATCCTCAACCAAGGAGGGAAAGGGTGCTATTATCTCCTCCTTCAATGTTACCTCAAAGAGAAGTAGAATAATCCATAAGCATGTATTCAAGGGAATGTGAAGTCCATGAAGAAGTTGATCCCAAAGAGGAAGAAAGGGTGTTTTGAAAAGCATTCCTTCACTTGACAGAAATGGTGAGGGTCCTTTATCAAGAAAGGAATGAAAGACTAGAAGGAGAAGGATCCAAACTTCACAAGGAAGGACAAGGATCATCACGAGGCCATAATTATGAAGAGAAATCCAAGAAGGGTAATGGAGGAAATGGAGACAATGGAAATTCTCCATCATCACCCTCATGTTCATCTTCATCTTCGTCAACCTCTACATATTTTTTAGTACATCATTCTCACAAATTCAATAATATGGGTAAAATTCCTTTTATTAAACTTGATGTTAAGTTTGAATTTCCAAAGTTTGATGGTGAAGTTAATACAGAAAACCTAGATAATTAGATTCGGAAATTAAAGGTCTATTTGAGAATTCAAAATTTTCATGATGACGAAACCAAAATTCAGCTAGCTTCATTGAGAATGCAAGGTGAAACTCTTGTTTGGTGGGAAGCCAAGACAAAGAAGGAGATCAAAAAATATGGTAATATTATCTTATCATGGTCTGATTTCATTTCTACAATAAAACAACAGTTTTATCCATTAGCTCACATGCAGAAAGCCATAATGGATTGGCAAGATTTTAAACAATTGAATGGAAAAAATGTTCAAGTTTATACCCAATAATTTAGAAGAAGATCTCTTTTAATAGGAGTAGATTTTCATAGCCAAGACACTTTACTCAAGTATATAGGAGGTTTGCATACTTACCTAAGACATATCGTTTTGATGTTTAACCCTACAATCTTAGATCAGGTTTGTGTTCAAGCCACACATTTAGAGGCAAGGGGAAAACGAAACTTAGATGGGAATGAGGAAATTGATTTTAAAGGCAAATGGAAGAAAAAGATAAATGCAAATTCTATAAAAGAGAAGGGAAAATTCTTCTGCAAACGATGTTCTAAAACAAGCCATGATGAGGACCATTGTTGGAAACTTCATCCAGAGTTGAAACCAGAATTTTTTAAAGCCAAGGATAAAGCCAAGGACAAGGGCAAGACAGTTGCAATAGCTGAACAAGACCTAGGGTCAGATTCAGGAGATGAAACAAAAATCATAGCTATGGCATTAAATAACTTGAAGGGGAAAGTGAATGAAACTACACCTAGTTCTAGTATTTCTAGCTATCACATAGAAGCTCCAAGTGAAGAGAAGAGAGTTGAACTGTTTCATGTGAGGGTAATTTCCAAACATACCAAGGTTGATACATTATTTCACAGTGGGTCGCAAGTGAACCTTATTTCTGAAGACTTAGTCAAGAAATTAAATCTTGAAACCATTCCACATATGAAACCATATCCTCTTGGTTGGATTTGTAACGATGCAAATTTACAGGTTTCAAAGAAGTGCATGTTGTGTTTTGCAATAAAAACACATTTTATGGACACGGTTGAATTAGATGTTTTTCCACTTGATATTACAGGTGTGGTGTTGGGCAGTCCTTACATGTATGACAAGAAAGCTATCTTCCATCACCATGAGAACAAGTACCACTTATTCAAGGATAGCAAGGAGTTTATTGTGAAATCACATCGCAAAAAACTAGACTTTTCTTTAGTGAATGCAAGGGAGATGAAAAGGCTTGTCAATGCAAGTCAAAATTTGACATTATTGATGATTAAGAAAAGAGAAGTTTTATAAAATCCTTTTCATGTAAATGATGATGTAAATAATGAGTTGTTTCAGTCTGAAAGTAGGTTGTCTTTGACAGAATATGACAAGAAGTTGCAGCGATCGTTTTTGGTGTCGATCGGTGCAGAGAACAAAGTTTCAGTGCAAGCATGTGCAAAGATCCAAGAGAGGGTAAAGCATCCAAGAAATGAAGACAAAAAGTTCAAAAATGATCATTGCTGGTTTTAGAATGGCAGAGTACTATGGTGAGGAAACTTGGTCAGGAATCGACACAAGTACAAGGCGAATTCAGCAGAAAATCACCATAAGGACAGGATGCAAGGTGAAAGTAATTTTCAGTTTCCTTTGAAAATAGACTAATGTACGAACAATATTTTTACTGCAAAGTTAATTTGTTGTTCTTCAAGTTTCAAAAATGTGCTGCATGACAAGGTCAAAGTCAGCAAGAGTTGGTCAACAAATTCAAGGAAAAATTTGTCGTTTCATGAGAAGCTCCAATTAATGAAATCGGGGAAATTTTAGTGGATTAAGATTGGAAGAGTGGAGATTCAACCTCCTCATCTTCGGTTTCATTAGTCCAAAGAGCTTTTGGGGTCCAAAATCTACCCAATGGGGAGGTGTGATCATGAGATCATGTCCATAGTTCAAAAATGCTCAAAAATGAAAGTGCTCAGAAGTGGTTGCAACCTCAAGGATAAAAAAGGACTCGACACTACGATTTTGGTGCCGTGAACAATTCATAAGACAGAGGTTGTATGTAGAAGTTATTAAGGTTTGAAAACGGCTGGTAAACTCCAAAAATGGACCTTTGACTCAGTTTGACTTTATGAAAAAAATTTATATAAAAAATATATATGTTTAAATTATTTTTCATATAAGTTTCTGGGCCAATCATTGGGTGCCATATGGCCTTCTCGAACACTACCACGTGGCCCTACGTTGATGAGGAAATTATAAATGTAAAATTCTATTTCAGTCTACAATATTCAAACCCATGACCCAAATGTGCGTGCAAAAGAACTAACCGGCCCAGCTATGGCAAAGGACTTGACCTGTCGTGAAAACGTAAATGAGTTATCGGGTCTGTTTGGAGCGAGCGGAAAAGGTTTGGGGCTAGCCCCTCAGGACTAGCCCCATCATCAAGTGACCAGGGTGGAGAACCCTGGCGGAAGCCACTAACCATAGAGTGGAGTGGTTAAAGAAACCGTGTAATGTGAACGCGTTTGTAGCAATAGTTATTGCGGCTTATCCACTAATTCCATGGATAAGACACCATGTGACTTACTGACATTTAATGCCACATCAAACAGTTTCTACCATTTTGGAGCACGTTACACTAATTCTAGAGATTCCTCTAATTTAGCTCTGCTAACTGGAGTTCCTCCATTTTTGGAGGAGATTTTCAAGGGATATTGAGCAAATTTTGATTTGGCCATAACTCCTTCAATTTTCGATCAATTTTGATGCATGGAAAGTCAATTTTGTGTATCCTCGACATTATGAACACATTGGAACATGTTTCAGAGCCATCAGAGGTCATATTTAGCAGGTTTAGCTTCAGGAAAGATCAAGGAGCCATTAGGTCCACCATGGTGTAGGCAGTGTATTGAGCATCCTTTATCTGTTTTCTGCATATTAATAGTCATCTATGAATAATTCAAGCATTCTAAAGATTGTTTTACATAAATTATAGCCTATTAAGGATTTATTTCACATGTACTTACCATTTTTTAGCAATAAGATATGAGGGACATGCCATTAGGAGATGGACCAGTAGATGTAGCCCAGGAGGGGTGAAATGCTTCATCAAATTTTCTGAGTATTGTGCTATGTGATGTTTATTTCTCTGTTATTTACTATTTTACAATGTTAAACAAGTAAAATGCATACTTTAACCTCACACAAAAATCTCTTTAACTAAGCTAAAACCATTTGTTTCACCTACAAACTTCATAGAACCTTATGCGCACATTTTAATTACTATTTGGATACTTAGCACAGAAAAAATGATACATTCCATTCAGGTCAAGAACACATAAGTCATAGGTCAGAAACAAGAGTGACGAGAGAAATAACAACCAACACAAAACAAAGTTCCTCTGGTGACAATTTCATATTATTGATAGCCTAAATGACACCACAAAGGCACATATAGAGTTGAAGAAAATTAATGAAGAACTTGAATATATGCAAATTGACACAAATAAATAAGAGAAAATTACAAGGAACCCTATGTCAACATTGATCATGTTCTATGCTAGAGAAAAACTGTTAATGGATTAGCAAGAAAAAAGCACCCAAATATCTATTCCACAGACTTGTCATGATACATCAACAAATCCAATTTCTACAAAAACCCCTCTTGAGTATTTTTTTGTTTAAAACTATTACTGAAGTAGAAATTTTTCTTGAAATTTTTCCATCCCTTATTGAGTATTACTTTAAAGCTCAAACCAAGCTATTTTTTCAGAGGAAAAAAGAAAATAAAGCTTGATAGTTTCGAAACCGTTTAAGAATTCAGCTAGTAGGCAACATGAAATGTTGAAGAAAAATATATTCACCCTCCGAGGCTCTAGGAGAAATTTTCAATTATAACCAACACCATTTTGCTAAAATTTCCATTTCCTATATGAACAGTGTGCAGAAGATAAAATGTATGGAAAATGATATTCAGAAAATAAAATATTTCAGTGAAGAAAGTTGGAAAACTCATTCCATGGCACTTGTGTGTGGGTTCTTCGTTGAAAGATAGAACTTGTAGAATGAGTACGAAAATTATTTGAGCAAATTTTAACCTAAAAACTCCACAAATATCCAGCTAATCAAAAATTCACATACAGAAAAAATTCAAATATTGAATGAAAAATGTGACAACAACATTCTAACCTTGACGAAAACATTCGCATGCTCATTCCTCTAACCCAAGTTCTTCTAACTCTGTCCCTTTTGGTAATTATAGTACTAAACAAATTTCTTCTTCCTCTTATTATAATTCACCTTTTAATCAGTATCCCTCATTCCCTTTTCCTCATTATATTAATTATGCTTCTAATTCTATCAGGCTTAGTTCTCATTCTAACCTTGATTCTCAATCTTCACATTCACATAATGAGATTTTAAGATCTGATTCCAATCTTAATTTTCCTAATGATCATTTGACTCATAATTGTAATTCTCATAGAGATACTCTATTTTATAACTCCAACCTTATTTATCTTAATGATAATTTGACTTGTAATTCTATTTCTCATGCTAATTTGACTTATATTCCTAATTCTCATGATGATATTTTATCTTCAAATTCTAATCTTAATTCCTCTACAAATAATTTATCTTCTTTGAATTCTTAGAGTATTTTGTCTTCTAGTTCTAATCATATTTCTTCTAACACCAAGTCAAGTTCTCATCCTCCTCTTATTGGACCTAAACCCCAATCCCCTAGAAAAGAGTGGTCAATATTTCTAGTCTGTTATTGATGATCCTTCTCAATGTCTTCTTGAAGAAATTCTGAAATTTTCCATTGTTTCTCGCAAAATTCCCATTGAAGACATTTTTTGCAGCTTACAGTACAACCTGAAGGATATTCTAGATAACCTCAAGGAAATTATTAGATAGGATTGTTCTATTATTCTTTAGAAATTTAAAGTACCTAGAGGTATCATCTCTAAGCAGGAATTCCTTTCCCTTAAATCCATTAACAATAATCTGAATATTTTCATCCTTAAATCTGATAAGGGAGGTGATGTTGTCATCCTTGATTGAAAGGATTACAATGAAAAAATCCTAGACCACCTTTCCAATAGTGGTAGCTATAAAAATATAAGTAAAAATCATCTCTCTATTATTTCCAAGGAGGTATTTAATGCTATTTTTTCACATAATTCTTGTTGCACTTTTCGTAAAAATATCATTGAAAGGAACCCTGACACTCCTGAGATCTATAACCTTCCAAAAATCCATAAAGAAGGTGCTCCTTTATGACCAATTTGTAACACAATTGGTGGGCCTACTTATATTCTTTCAAAGCATTTAGCCATGACGCTTAAACCTATTATGGGTAATACTAAGTCTTTTGTCAACAATTCTACTCATTCATCAATGAAATTAAGAATTTTAAGCTAGAGCCCAGCGATATTATGGTAATTTTGGGTGTTGTATTTATTTTCACCAAGATCACCATAAATGAGGCTATAAAAATCATTAATTACATTCCTAACCATAATATAGCCAGATTGGTTAACATCTGTTTAAAATAGACTTTCTTAATCTTTTAATATGAGATTTACAAGAACACTTGTGAAGTGGCTCTAGGCTCCCCCATGTCCTCAATTTTAGCTAATTTTTTCATGGAGTAATTTGAGACTAAATCCTTGGCTTCTTATCCCTTCACCCCTAAGATGTAGAAAATGTGTGTTGATGATACATTCATCATTTGGCCCTATGGTTGTGGTAAGCTCAAAATCCTCTTGCAACATTTTAATAGCCAATTCTAATTTATAAAATTTACTATGGAGATTGAATTTAATCGTAATATTCCATTTATTAATTTCCTCATAATCAAGAAGGGGGATGGGTATATCTCCCATCAAGTTTTTCACAAGAAAACACATACTAAACAATATCTCCATGCTAGTTCCCATCATCACCTAACTCATATATTTTGTATTTTAAACAACCTTGCTACTAGATCCCTTAGGATTTTTCATGATAGTCATTTAGATGAAGATAAAGCTCATATTTTAGAGGTATTCAAGAAAAATGTTTATAGTAAGCATCAAAACCTAAAGGCTTTCCAAAAATAGGCAAGAGAACCTAGAGCTAAGACTAATCATAACAGTCCTACTTGGAGGGTTAATCATCCTTGTATTCAAGGAGCAAAAGACAAGTTGGCTCATATTATTAAGAAGAAAAATATCTCCACAAAATTTAAGCTTCTTAACAATATAAAATCCTACCTCAGATCTGCTAAATACCGAATTGATGCCTATAACATTAAATGGATTTACATGATCCCTTATTCTTGTGAGAAACCTTATATAGGTAAGACAGGTTGATCTATTAATCATAGAATTCAAGAGCATGTTAGGTACATTACAAATAATCACTCTCTCTCTTCGGATCTTTTCAAACATTACGTTAAAACAAAGCATCACATTCGCATTGAGGATGCATTTGTACTTGCTATAATATCTCATTTTCATCATAGCAAATTTAGAAAAGAAATCAAGATCGGAGATCGAGCTTGCAATAATTGGAACAGGGATGAGGATTCGAAAAAAAATAGAAATTGGATGCATGTTATTGTCTTCATATTCTCTTCTTCTTAATTTCTCTTTCGTTCTTGATCCCTTCCCACCCCCACATTTCATTTATTGTAGTTGGTATGTTTTATTTTATTTTCATGATTTGTTTGCTATAAAATTATTATTATTATTATTATTATTATTTTAACAACTATATTTATACATATTTATGTTTAATATATATATATATATATATATATATATATATATATTCCTTTCCTCATTATTATCCCATTTTCTTTACTTAATATTTAGTCTAAGCTATTAATACAAATTTTTGGTTAGTGTTTTCCTTGCTTTTATGATAACCATCTATTTATCTTTAGCATTTATTTGATTATCCGCCTATCCTTAGTATTTTTTCTATTGTATTAATAGAATATTTAATTATAATTTTATTAATTTTATTAAATTTCATTAATTTTATCTTATTTTTCCTTAATCATATTATTAATCCATTTTCCCCTTGAAAAATTATTCTTTATCATTACTATATTGTTTTATATTTTTATTCCTTTTCCTTATTCTATCCTTGATACTTCTTATTAATTTTTATAAATAATTATATTAAGTATTTGTATTAATTTATTACTATTTATTAACAATTATTTGACTAACTCTTTCCATGGTCATTTTATTTTGTTTATTTGTTTTTTATAATTCCTTTTTGGATCATATTTTCTCCATATTTTCGTCCTGATGATGAACCACATTAGTTGGTTCGAAACGTGTTAACAATTAAATCATTCATGTGTTGGATAGTGAAGACAATTTTCTAAATAATTCTACTCATAGAAGCATAAATTTAGATAAAAATGAAGGAATAAATTGAAACTATTAAGTTTCAATCAATTCAAAGTCATGAAGTGGAGAATATTCTGGATATTTTTAAGGCGCAATAAATACAAGCTAGCCAAATATTGAGGAAATAACAAGCTAAGTTTTATAAAGAAATGGCCAAAATTCACAGATTTTTTCAGCAAAATATAGATCTTGAAGAGAGAATAGAATCTTAGGTGGGAGAAGACGAGTACATCAAAGAAAAACTCACATAAATTCTTTAGTGGGAAACATGGTTTCAACTTGACAACATCTCAAAAGTCTCCCAACCGGATAAAAGAAAAATTCTTTCTTCTTTGAGTCAATGACAATTTGAGGCAAAAGAAATCAAAGAATGCATCAAAAGGGTCACTGAAAATTGTCTACCAGTATGGGATATGGAGATAGATTTTATAGAACATTTCAATATGTCACAATCCATACCATTGAAATATCAAAAACTTGACTCAATGCTACATAATCTCAAAGAGAATTCCACAGATGACCGGAGATTCATCGACAACTTCAAAATATGGGATCAAGAAAACTTTTGGACATTTCTGTAATTTCTCTTTGACCAAATCAAACTCATTTCTAAATTTATAATCAAGTGAAAACAAAAAGAGTTCTATAGAATTTTATATATATATGGGGAAAGTGAATATTTCTCATTTTCATCCTAGCTACTTCTCAAGAATTTCTCAGTTGTTCTTAGATTGCGCTAAGTACATCAAGGAAAACACACCACTTTTGTTCAGCATGTAAAAAAAGAATAATATGAGGAGGACGAATCTTGAAGGGCCTATGATATTCCCCTACACAGAATCCTTTCCGAAAGGATTAAAATTCTAGAGTAGGATTTATGCTTTTTTGCAAACAAATCTTACATATTTTGTAATTCCATATTATGAAAAAAGCTTCGTTTTATTCGATGTTATTTATGTAACCTCTTACGTTGGAGTAAGGGTCCATATGCTGATATTGTGAAAGACTTTTATTTTCAAAAGTATTTTTTGAAGTTAAATCTTTTTTAAGATGAAAACGTGGAATTGAATGCATTCTTTTCCTCTGATAACTTTCATTTCTTAATGGACGTACCTACTCTTCACTTCTTATGTTTACTCAGGTTTATCTCTTGCTAAGTATTTTCATAATGTGAGGGATAATTTTACGGATAATTTTTCGCATATGATACACCACCTTTTCTTGTGGAAAGCAATTTGCAATCAATCTCTAAAGTGATTTTTTTTTTCAAAAATAAAACTTCCAGTTGAATGTTTATTGACATGTGGGATTTATTCCCTGTGATCTATTTCATTTTTAATTTGATGTATATTGTGATAAATGCTTAACATTATAAATCTATATCTATGGCATAATATTTCTACATTCTCTTAAAGACTCCTTAGGATATGGAAATCTTTGTTTTTCCTCTATCAAAGAGAATTGATTTATGTTTTGTGCTTGCATATATATTTTGCACTAAACCATAATATTGTAACTATATTGCACTAAATTTCTCATGTTTTGAAGATAGTTTCTTTTCAAGTATCTTATTTCTTCCATTACATGCAAACATATTTATTCAACAAGATGTTTTCTTCCAATCATTTTTTTTAGGCATAGCTTTTTCCAGCACAAAAGTTAGACTTGAATGTGTATTGACCCAAGAAGTTGAATTTTTGTCACCAATTTAACAAATAATGTATGTATCTACTACCCAACTCTTAACTTTATCCATGTCTGTGTCTAGCTCAATATTAGGATATTCTCCTGAACACTTTTCAACATATTTTACACTTTTTTTCTCCTATTAAAGGATATTGTTATCTTTTATTTGATTCCATATATATTTCATAGTGACGCCTCTTATTCAAGCTGTAGTGTAGATAATCACTTGCATTCTGAACATAAACTCTTTTTATGTAATTTTTTTCCTTGGATTATATCCTACCCAACTGTATGTATTAACAAAAAATGCTTGTATTTTCTATTCGACACTTAAATTTATGTGTGTCTATTTCTAACTCAATATTACGATATTCTCCTAGAAAATTGTAAACATATGCTACACTTCTTTTTTTCTGCTCTCAAAGGAAATTGTTATATGTTCTGTGATTCCATCTTTTTTTCATAGTGATGCCTCTTATTTAAACTACAATGTAGATAATCACTCTCATTTAGAACATAGATTATTTTCTTGTATTTTTTTTCCTTGTAGTATATGCTACCTAGTTGTATGCATTAACAAATAAGGCATGTATCTACTACCCGGCTCTTAATTATTTTATCCATCTTTGTGTGTTGCTTAATATTAGGATATTATTATAAACACTTGTCAACGTATGTTACACTTTTTTTTTTTCCTTATAAAAGGAAATTGTTATATGTTCTCTAATTCTATATATATATATATTTTATATTGATGCCTCTTATTCAAACTACACTGCAGATAATTAGTGTCATTTAGAATATACAATCTTTTCATGTAACTGTTTTTCCTAGCAGTACATGCAAATATTTTTTTGGAAGGAGGTTAGTATTTCAACATGAAAATTTTCAAGCTAAATATTTACTTAGAACAAATCTCTTACTTCAATGTGGAATTACCCACCACATTCATTTTCTCTCATGAATTTTATCTCTTTACGAATATCTTTTCTACTCAATTTTTAACTTTATTAAAGTATATGTATTATAGCATCATTTTTCACCCTCATGTGATTCATGATTGTCTTTATGGCCTTGGGCACCCATTCTGTTTAATTTGAACAAAATTCATAAAAATCAAAGTAGTGTAAAAGTCCCCATGCGCGGTTATGCCTGCACTTTCCGCGTGTATACGCGTAGTCCACATGTACTTTTCCATGTATGCTATTAAAATCATTAAAAAATATTTAAAAAATACCTATTCTCATGTTAATGAGAAACATTTCAAGAGTTCAACCACCCCAGCACGTGGCCAACTGTTTCCAACTGATTGAAACTACTTTGAGGGAGTATAAAATACCCTCATGTGTATGGCCTAAGGGAGAGAGAATTGTTATAGATATTATACTCTGTTGGAATCCCAATTCAAGTCTAATTTCCCGTGCCTCCTGCACTTTCCCAGATTCATACAGGAAACCCTTGTTTCCTGGATATGTTCATCAGTTTATATGACATCTAGTGTGCACAAATCTTGAAGGTATCTTAGCGAGGCAAGGGCGGGACGAATCCGGACGACGGTCTATTCGAAGATCGTGGAAGGATTCAGGTGATCTCTCCACTTTTTACTTCTGTACATGTTGTTCACAATAATGAAGAACCATCTTGTTCCTGAACTTATGTGTTAATATCTATTTGTATATGTGAAAAGATTGATTATTAAGCATTCATTATGGTTTATACAATGTTTCACATGGATTACACTAACGTTTAGGAGAAATATATGTTGTACAACTAGGTTTCCGTGCATGTTCTTTCTTGTTTTCCAGGTTAAGGAGGAAGAAGGGTTGCTGGGGGTTTGGACCCCGCGGGATCTACATCGAACGTAGGACTACGGGTGAGTTCTACTATCGTTGTTATCTAGTTTTTAGCATTTAAGTGTGGTTGTGTGTGAGTCCTTCTGAATAGCATGCCCTGATCTGTGGAGGTTTTGACCCAACAAACCTCTAGGGTGTTTTTCCCCGAAACAGAACTGGCGACTCCATTGGGGATCGCATTCTTGTGATTCCCCTGTTGGGTGGTTTCAGCTGTTTGAAAGGTTTCCAACAGTTTTAACTATTATTTCCAGTCCAGTTAACTTTTTCTCAGTCAGACTGAAGACCTGGTTCCTTATCCAGGCTTGATCTTTTTTATTTTTCATTATTTACCTTTTCATACATGAGTTTGTCTATACACAGACACGTATACATGCAGTTTGCTTCAAAGGAAGTCGCGTATACGCGGGTTTCCTTTGCACAGTCGCGTATGCACGCTTGTTTCAAAACTGTCAAGTAGCGTATGCCTAGGTAAATTTTGAAATTTTTGATTTCTTGACTTTTTAGTCTTGTCTGCCTATGGAGACCTGTTCCTGCAATGTCTTTATATCCTCTAGATTGTGTTGAAAGTGGTCATTGGTCTTTTCTCTCTCTTGTTTGGTTGAAGACTAGCTTATCTGGCAAATCTTGTTTTTAGTGCTTGCATTTCTGGTTCGAGTACCAAGATCTCTTCCTGGGGATTCTTGGCTATTATGTTTCATCAGGACAGAGAGCTTTTGCTCATATACTCTTTCCTAGCCTTGTGTCTTGCTTTGCACTTCGATTTTTGCCCATTTTTTGGTTGGTTTTCTTGAGTTCAGTTGACTAGGTCTTGTTGCAATTTTTGAAGAGTCTTTCTTGGTTCTTTGAAGTTTTTGTTTGCTACAAGGTTGTACTATTCTTCTGGGCTGAGTTACTGAGTTTCTTGTCTTCTTTTGCTCATATAAATCTTGCTACTAAGTAGCCCTATAATATTTGGAGCGTTTTTGAAGTTTTGCTTGAAATTCAGAGTTGTTTGGCTTGGGATTTGATAGTTTTCTTGGTCTCTTCGAGCTCTTCTTTTTTTATAAAATTCAAAAGCTCAAAAAACATTTTGTTTTATCGTTTGCTTTTGTTTTGCATTTTTGTTTTTGTTTTGATACATCTTTTGAAGCTTTGTTGAGATTTCTTGCCTTTGGTTTTTGACTTGATTTTGGGAAGGAATTGTCATTGGTTTCGTCCTCTTGTTTTCAAGCATATTTTGGTGTCTTTATACTGAGAGTTTCTGATTTTGGGAACTAGCTTTGTGGACAACCAAAAAGAGATAAAACTGAAGGATCTTTGGGAAATTTCTCTCTGCTTTAGTAGATTTTGCATCTTAGAATTTGCATGCTCTTAGTGATTTGCATCAGGTGCACTTAAGCATTTAGTCTTTTTCATAGTTTTTGTGAGTGTGAAGTTTGTTATCTGAAAAGAAAATCTTTTTAGTCTCGTAGAACCTTTGTAGAAATTTCTTTTCATCGAAAGGCAATTACTGCATTTGCATGTAGTTTGGTTTTTATTAATTTCTTTTCTGCGTCAAAACACCACAAGTTTCATTTCCATATCCCTTTGACTTAACATAACAGCCGATTAAAATAAGCGCTATAATTTAAAAGCAACTAGCAAGTTTTTATTAAGTGTCATACACCAAATAGCTAGGTTGTAGGGCCTTGGATTAGGTGAGTGGAGAGTTAACTCTCCAAGGCCGCTCAAACAAAACATAGAAGTTGATTAATTGAGCAAAATCCAACTCCGTTAGGTGGACCGAGAAAGCTCTCCTCCAGAGAGTCAAGCGCGAGGGGAAGTGAAGGCTGAGAAGAGAGATACCCCCTCTCTGATTTGCTGAATCTGACCTCAAGACCATTCCGCCCGGCTTCTGACACGGATTGGTGCCCATAGTTGCCACTCCTAGGTTCCACATAGGTGACTGCGGGGGGGAATACCCATGGTACCTGAGGCAGACGTCGTATCACTTCCAACAGTACTTCTGGGGGGTGCCCTTGCGAAGCTTGGGTACTTGTGCCGGCAAAGGCTGTTGTTAGGAGGTCGGCGTAACTGTTTCTGTTACCTTCGCTAGTAGGCTTGGGCCGTAATTATCCCAGACTACTTTCGGGAGGTCCTATATTTCGCTTTCTTGTATTTTGGTGTCCGGTCCTAATCACCCGGAGCGGAAATACCTGAAGGCTGTTTGCTTGATTGTATCTCAGGGATTATTTTTTGTAGTGAGTGCTCTTTGCTCCTAGCTTGCTTAGCTTTATATTTTTTGAGTCTAATTAAAATTTGTTAAAGTGGTTGATCAAGCGCCTCGTCGATCGAGGAGAATCCGGGGGTTATCTCCCGAGAGTCCAGAGCCTTCTTCAAGAAGGCGTAGGAGTAATTTAGCAGGTGAGTATCACCCTGTGGCGTCTGACGCAGTGGAGAGAGATCCTCCACAAGGGATTGAAGGTTTCGTAGCTGGTTCTGGTGTTGGTTCCGAGAGGAGCGCTCCGCTCACCTCGAGAGTCTTATTTCCACAGGAAGAAGAAGTACAAGTAGAGGAAGTGTCTCAACCCTCTAAGTCACTTCCATCTCCTCTTCCTCTTGATTATCCGTTTGTTTTTTAATACATCGGACCTGAGTGAGAGAGACCGGAAGATCCTCTGTATTATTCATACCTTTCGATGGCCACGACTGGGAACATAGCTTCTGCTGTGAGTGCTGCAGGCATTCAGACTCATGCTTCTATAGAAGGAGGAGGCACTATTGCTATATCTTCGATTGCTTCTAGTACTGTTGTGTTTGGCTCTGGTTTCACCCAAGCACATGCTTCTCAATCTGGTCCCTTTTGTTTTGGAATGCCCACTAGTGGGATTCCTTCATTTTCCTTTTCCGCTGCTGCAGCTGCATCTACACCCATGTCTTCCATGGCTAGTGGATCAGCTTCTTTTCAAGGGTTCCCCTTCGGAACTGGGCATATTCCTAGTTCAAATCCTTCTTTAGGGTCCTTTCCATTTACTTCTCAGACTCAGAGTTTCAACCCTTGGTCTGGAGGTCAGAATTCGACTACTTTTACAGGATGGAACCCTGTATTCACTACAGCGGGGGCAGGGAATCAGTTTTACACTGGTCACCAAGGGAATGCTTCTTTCCCTTCGTCGAGTGCTTATCAAACCTTTTCCCCTCTTTCTAATGCTTGGAACCCATATCAGGGGCTTTCCGCTTCATTCAATACTTTAGGAGGGGGAACTGGTCCAGTCTTTGGTAACTCTGCGTTGGGAGGAGGTTCATCTCCTTTTTCTACGAGTTCTTTTTGGCAACCTGGTGCCTCATCAAATCCAGGGTATTCTTTTCAGAATGTTGGGAATCCATCCCATCAAGGATGGAATCCTCAGGCTCCGCCTCGTTTACCTTTTCTGGCAACGTTAAACTTGCCAGATCTGTCGAAATTGACGAATGATCCGATCCGGTATAGTCTGGGGTGGCCTCCAGTTCCCACCAAACTTCCTTCAGACATTCCAAAGTTTGAAGGCAAGAATGGAGAGGACCCGGCTGACCACATCACCACCTTCCATTTATGGTGTTCGTCTAACTCCCTGATCGATGATTCGATTAGGTTGAGATTGTTTCAACGCACCTTAACTGGAAACGCTGCCAAATGGTATATTGAGTTAACTGGGGGCAGTTTTGCTACATTTGGAGAGCTGGCTGTTACATTTCTAAATCATTTCCAGTTTCTCGTCCGTTATGACGTCGGGACTGAACTCCTAGCTAATTTTAAGCAAGACGACGCAACCCACATTTCTGACCATATTCAGGAATCGCGGAGAAGGAAGAGGCTTATTAAAGCTCATATTCCAGGAGAATTCCTTTTGGAATGGTTTCTGAAATCTCTGCAGTCAGACATTTCTAAGGATGTATCCCTGTCTAGGGTATTTTCTGAGGAACAGGCCATTTTTAGGGCCCAACAGCTTGAATTGATATATTCTCAGTCTGGGGTCCTTCATAAATATTTGCCCAATGCTCCTCGCTCCAAATTAGATTTATCCAAAACTAAGCCTGGTCCTCATGGTGATGGACTTATTGGGTCGATAAATAGTGGTGCAGCTAGCCTGCTTACTCAATTGCAGCAGTTGTCTTTGCAATCTGCTCCTTCTGGTTAGGCTGTGCCTGCTGAGTCATCGCCTTCCCAATCTCTGTCGGTAAATGTCGTCCAAACTTCTGATCCCAAAGGAAATCAACAATCCGAAGGGAAGAAGAAAGGGCGGAATAATAAGAAAAAGGGCAAGAATGGGAAGGGTAATGCGAATAAAACCAACGAGCATGTTGGTGAGGGTCCAAAGGATAAAAAGAAAGTGAAGTTTCCATGCAAGTTGTGTGTTGGAGACCATCTTACACACCTTTGCCCTAAAATTCAGGATGCGCAACGCTTGTTAGCTCAGCAGGGTTCTTCCAGTTCCCAGGCTGTGTTGACAAACCCTTTTCCCCAAGGGCAACAACTAGTTGTTGGCGCGAATCAAAATACTGGGGCTTCCTCTGGGGGCACCCAGGAAGGGGAAATTCCATCAAACATATACATGATGAGTGCTCACGTGGATGTCGCTACGAGATCCCGTGATTATGGTGAAGAAGAGTCTTCGAAAGCTAAGGGTGCTCCCGATGCTACTGAGCCGCTTCATATTACGAGGCCTACTATTGAGCCTATACCTCGGATGCCCAAAGCATCTACTAAGCGTACGATGATTAATCCAAATGCCAGGGCTACCCAGAACTACTCTATTGTGGAAGATCTAGCGCAGAGTCCTTGTGCCATGTCGGCTTTAGAGGTGCTCCAGTCTTGTTCGGCTCAGTGCAGTGCTTTGCTCACTGCTCTTGGGGCTGTCGATCCAAAGAACTCTCTTATGATTACTTTTGATATGACTAATTTTAAGAAGAGACTCCCCCATCATATGGCTTTTCATATCAAATCATCGTACCAGAAATGCAATATTTTCCGGACGGTCATTGATGAGGGTGCTTCCACATGTGTGATGTCTCTCACATGCTGGAAGGGAATTGGATCTCCCGCAGCTGTTCCATCTGCTACTCTTCTGACTGCGTTTGATGGTCATTCTCACAGACCGCATGGTATTGTCCCAGCTTTTCCCATCTATGTTGGGGGAAAAACTGTAAATATAGAGGTTGAGATAGTTGATGCAAGCTTGGACTACAACCTTCTGTTGGGGAGAAACTGGATTTATGAGATGGATGCTATCGCATCTTCATTGTTTCAGATTATTTGTTTCCCTCACGAAGGGAGGATTGTTACAGTGGACCAACTGGACTGTCCTCCTGTAGACCCGAATGCATCTACTGACTCAACTATTCCAAAGTTGGATAATACCAAGGCACCTGTTGAGAATTTAGGGGTTGGAATGTATTCTTCCTTGATGGGTACTTTTGATATTCCACCTCCTACGGTTCATATAAATGCAATTTCATCCTCCAGGGCTCCTCTTCGAAGAGATTTCTTCAGAACTCATTATTTTTCGGACCCTTGGACCTTGCCTTCCCCTACCGCCACATTAGCGGAAGGTCAAGTGGGTGGAATGGCATTTCCGATGTCTGCAGCTGAGATTTCTTATCAGTCTATTGTTGACTCTGCAAAATCCATTCTAGCTTCTCTTTCACCGGAAGATTTGGATGGAGATGTGGCTCCGACTTGGACACTTAGTTCTTCTTCTGCCCAGGATTACCTTGATACCACTCTTCCATCTGAAGAGGCCATCCTGGAAGCTATGACTGGTATAGATAGACCGTGGGATGATTTGCATCATCGGTCTTACTTCCTACCTGACTTGAGCGAAGTTGAAACAAGTTTTCCAAGTCCTCCGTCTCCTGGTCCTGTTCACCCAGTCTTGAACCCTTTAGCACCAACACAGGTTTATGCTGAAGGGACCATGGCTGTGATCTCTCCTACTATCCCGGTGAACATTTCCAGGGATCCCAATATTATCGAGAATGTCTTCATCGGAGCTGAATGTTCCCGTGAAGAGGTTCAAATTTACACCGAGCTCTTTAAAGAGTATAGGGATGTATTCACTTGGTCTTATGAGGAAATGCCTGGTATAGATCCATCTATTGTCCAGCATGAGATCAAGACTTACGAAAACGCTAAGCCTGTGAGGCAAAAACTTCGTCCGGTCAATCCTAGGAAGGCAGCAGCTATCAAAGCTGAGGTTGAGAAGCTGCTTAAGGCGGGATTCATTTTCCTTGTTCCTTTGACTGAATGGGTTTCAAACCCTGTTCCTGTAGATAAAAAGCAAGGAACGATTCGAGTTTGCATTGATTTCAGAGACTTAAATAAAGCATGTCCTAAAGATAATTACCCCACACCATTTATCGATCAGATCATTGACGAGTGTGCCGGTAATGATATTTTCTCCTTCATGGACGGTTTCTCCGGATATAATCAGATTACTATCCATCCTGAAGATCAGCATAAGACTGCCTTTATTTGTCCCTGGGGTACTTTTTCTTACAAGAAGATGCCTTTTGGTCTTAAAAATGCTGGGGCTACGTTTCAGCGGGCCATGTCATACGCCTTCCACGACATCAAACAGATTATAGAGGCATATTTGGATGATTTAGCTGCTCATTCTCGAAAGAGAATGGATCATCCTGCTCACCTCCGTAAAATATTTGAACGATGTCATTTCTACAAGATTAGGTTGAATCTGAACAAGTGCATTTTTGCGGTTACATCCAGTCGATTATTGGGATTCATTGTGTCTAGGGAAGGGATTAGGGTAGATCCCTTCAAGGTTGAGGCAATACTTCGGTTGCCTCCCCCGTCCTCTATTCGTCAACTTCAAAGTCTACAAGGAAAGGCTAATTTTCTTCAGAGATTTATCATAAATTATGCCGAAGTTACCAAGGGATTTATGAGATTGTTGAAGAAGGGAGTTCCATTTTTTTGGGATGACTTCGCTCAACGCTCATTCGATGCTTTGAAAAAAGCATTGACCTCTTCTCCTTTATTGAGTCCACCTGATTATAGCAGGGATTTCCTTTTGTATCTTGCAGCAGCAGAATCTACTATTGGTATGGTTCTGGTTCAGGAGGATGATGCTCTTGCAGAGCATGTTATATACTATCTTAGTCGAGGATTGGTAGGTCCTAAGCTCTGGTATACTCTGATAGAAAAGTTAGCTTTAGCAGCTGTTCATGCTGTGCAGTGACTTCGGCATTATATTCTTCTACAAAAAACTTATGTTTGGGCAGCAACCAATCCATTTCAGTTTGTCCTCAGTAGGCGAGTGATTGGGGGCAAATACAATAGATGGATTGTGATTTTGCAGGAATTTGATCTTGAGTTTATGTCTGCCAAGTCCAAGAAATCATTGGTTTTCGCAGAATTGATCTCTGAGTTTCCCTGTGGGGAAGAGATAGTCTATGATGAATCCTTCCCGGATGAACAATTGTTTCTTATCTCTCCAGGATCCTTGGTATGGAGATATCATTGTGTATCTTCAGACTGCGATGTTTCCCTCTACTTTTTCGAAAGATGAGCGCCGTAATTTGCGTCACTTGGCTAAGAATTACTTGATCATTGGTGATGCTTTATACCATCGAGGGGTTGATTCAATCCTGAGACGCTCCTTAACTCTGGAAGAAGCCGAGGCTGTGCTGAATGATTTCCACAGTGGAGCTTGTGGTGGTCATTTATCTGGGCTTGCTACAGCCCAAAAGATCTTGCGTGCTGGGTACTTTTGGCCTTCAATTTTCAAGGATTGTATGGAGTCGGTAAAAAAGTGTCATCCGTGTCAAGTTTATACTCGAAAAATGCACGCTCATCTAGCTCTGCTTTTTTTATTTATTACTGTTGGTCCCTTTACAAAGTGGGGTCTTGATTATACTACTTGTAACCCGCCTTCGGCTAAAGGTCACAAGTACATTATTGTAGTAGTAGACTACTTTACGAAGTGGGTCGAGGCTATGCCCACTTTTGGGAATGATGGTGAGACTGTAGCTCTCTTTCTTTTCAATCAGGTTATTGCTCATTTTGGTATTCCTAGAGAGATTGTCACCAATCATGGCAGTCATTTTCAGAATAGCATGATGGCTGAGTTGGCTCTAAAATTAGGTTTCCGGTAGGAGCATTCATCTCCGTAGTATCCTCAAGCCAATGGGCAAGTGGAAGCCATGAATAAATCCTTGAAGACAATTCTTCAAAGGACAATCAATAAAGCTCCATCCAACTGGCATATCATGCTATATCCTGCACTTTTGGCATACAGGACGTCAGTAAAAACTACAACTGGCTTTACTCTGTTTCAGCTATTTTACGGGTTGGAATCCGTATTTCCCATTAAATGTGAGATTCCTTCTCTTAAGTTAGTTGTTGAACTTCTTCCTGACACTTCTAGTCTTGAAGAACGTCTCCTTCATCTGGAACATCTCGATGAGTAGCATCGGGATGCTGCCACGACGAATGAAGCATATTAAAACTGATTCAAAGTTCAGTACGATAAAGCGGTCAAGCCTAGGGTTTTTTCGGAAGGTGACCTTGTTTTGGTCTATGCCCAAGAAAAAGATGCCTTGGGGGCAGGAAAATTTAAGTCTATGTCGTATGGCCCCTTTATCGTTAAAAAATTCCTTAAAAAAGGAGCATATACCTTGGTTGATTTTGAAGGAAACGAGTTGCCAAAGCCCAGAAATGGGCTCTATTTGAAAAAGTATTATGCCTAGGCTTCAACCTGACATTTTGATTTTGTATATAGTAGTTTTGCATTGTACATATCTGGTTGTTTTTCGATTTTTGATGGGATGGTGATGTTTTTGATCTGCTTTGGCAGGTTGTGTCGGAGGTCATGAGTCATTTTGGTTTCACCGATGGTGCTAGTAGACACACTCGGAACTTAGCCTCCGCGGCTTGGGTGCTTCATTATCCATCCGGTCAGTTGTTAGTATCAAGAGGAGTCTGCATTGGTCCTTCTTCCAATAAAATAGCAGAGTACTCTGCAGTTATTTATCTACTCTCGGACGCAATATCTTTGGGTGTTGATTCGTTGGTAGTTTTCTTGGACTCTCAGCTGGTGGTGTCGCAGTTGAAAAATACTTACCGGGTTCGAGATCCATTTTTACTTCGGTTTTTCTTGAGGGTACATTTGTTACAAAGATCATTTCAATTTTTAACTTTCATTCATATTCCTCGAGCTGACAATTGGATGGCAGACTCATTAGCTAATCAAGCAATTGATTGGCATATTAATCATTCCATACAATAAAATTTAATCATCAAAAGCATCATACATTTTTATACATTTGTCACATCACATCAAACATCGTTGTATATATATCATCAGAGTGTTCAAAACTATACAAAATTTGGATTCATAAGTCATACAAAAAATTTGGGCTTATGCCCGATCATGTTCAGTCTCAAAAAATATACAGTAATCTGATACATCATATCTATCTACTCCTGAGGTCCCTGCCCAGAAGTTGTGTTCCTATAGAACACAATCACGGTGGCAACTCAGCGGAATAATCATACCCAGTCACGGCGTACTCCTACCACCTGTCTCTGGATGGATTCAGGAAGATCTTCCACTATAGCCATAGGTACTTGGTGGGTTAGCCCCTCCAAGTTCCTCTGTACAGCCTGGAGGGTCCTGTCTGGATCCATTGTATCTGCCTCGCCTCTGCGAAGCTTATGTCGTGGGTAACCCTCAGGTCGAACTGGTCCAATATCTGTTTCATGGTAATTATAAAATTGTAAGTCATTTTGAATCCAATCAAAAACATATTTTTTTTCGCATTTTTTCATACATATTGAAAAAATAAAAAATAAAACAAAATTATATAAGTCGAAAAATTGCAAACTTACCGACTCTGCCCCATGTCGTGCCTGGTGGAAGGACAAGGTCTAGATCTCCTCGAAAATCCATCCCAGCATAGGGATAGTCTTCCACAGCGATGATTTGTTCTCCTCATCATCCCAAGTGGTTCGGGAACTTCACTTCCCCCCAATCTCTTCATCAAGTCAGCGCATCGAGCAATTCTTGGATCTCTCGGGCTGCTGATAGAAGAGATCGCTTTGGGTCTCAGCCCAGGAATCTTCTCGAAGAAGAATTCCATCAAGATTGTACCATATCCAAAATGTTTTGTCTTTACTTTTCGGATAGAAGTCAATTTTTGCTTCATGTTCATCAATAGAGCTGTACACCAATCATATAAATGAGTTAATAATTCCACTGCTATACTCATTTGAGTCCTGGATGACTGAGGTAGGGAAGCGGATCCCGCTACCGTGCCAATGGTAAAAAGGAGAATGTTCATGTGCAAGTATCTTAAATCTTTGATCACAATTTGAGTTCCAACTTTCTTGTAACCCTCTACGCAGTAGACGTGGATGTAATCTTCCACGGTTAGCCCTCCCAAAGGCTTACCATGCAAGTCTACTGGCTCCCCCCTCCAGGAGAGTTCAGTAATAAAATAGATATCTTCCACTTCGATGCATATGGGCATTTGATCTATTATGAAGTAGTCTTCTTCCAGTTCCCACTAGTTCACAAGCATTTCGAGCAACCAGACGTTACTCTTCATATTTGGCATTTTGAAAAACTTGAGCAATCCACAATTTCGGAGAATATTTAGTGATGCTTTGTCACGCATGACTTCATTGTCAATGGCACTGTGTTCACGCTCTCTCCAAGATATGGTCATCCTCCAAAAATTCAATAATTCGTTCATTAGCTACGTATTTTTTCATTTTGGGTTGCGCATAAGCGACTTTCTTTGTGCACAGTCATGTATATACGCGACTTGGTCATTATAAACCCACGTATGTGCAAACCCATGATTTTTAGTGAATGATTGTACGGTGAAAATTCCTAATTTTTAACTTATGAACGGACAAAATGAATAAAAATGATGAATTAAGAGCTTACCGAACAAATTCGGTGAAGTTTGACGGTCGATCGCTCCTATTCTGACAAAAGAGGCTTTTTCTCCAGATCACTTTTTCCCAAATCAGCAATGTAACAATGAACCAAATATGAGGTAACTTGTGTATTTATGCCCGAAATTGAAAAAATTTAGCAAAATTTTGTTATGCTTATTTTTTCAATCTATCTTAAGCTGCATAACCCGGATGCTTGGAAGTGCCCAGATTGGTATATTTTCAGGTACATTTTGACGAATTTGAGATTTTTCCCAGTTTTTGATCCATGACTACTGACCCGTCATGGGAGGTATATGATCTTCACTGGCATATAGGTTAGGGAATCCACTTTCCATTGCATGTTTCATACTAGACTCCATACTGATCACTTGCCATAGGGTCGATCCCATTAGGTCATAAGTATTACACCCATTTCACTCGCTGATTATTTAGTCATGACTTGGTGGTACAGCCTTCCTTTACATGGGCTTCCTAGTTAGTTCTTTGCTATCACTTGTTGCCCATGCTGCGTTTTACGTAGGCTCGGGAGTCCTCTTTAGTCTCGCCATGACTTATTTGTTGAAGCTTCATTCTTCTTCTTCCTCACTATCATTTTTCTGGCTATTACCCTAGAGGCTCCCTCGTGTTGTTGAGTTGTATTATTGCATTGCATATTGGCTACTTGTTTATCCTGGCCTTTAGCCGGCTTCATTTGGACTCAATGTTTAAGCCAACTTTTGACCTTGACTGTTTGTACAACTTAACCATTGCATGCACTTAGCTATCATGACTTGACACCCTCTTTACCCATGGATGGAACATTCCTCTTAGTATCTCTTACCAGTTTCCGCCACCTTGCATTGAGCATCAGATCGTTCCAATCCCAGGAACTAGTGCATCTGTTTCTTGATACTCGTTCTATCCATTGTACCATAGCATTATTTTATTCTTTTTTAGGCTTATTATATGAAAAAGACAAAAAAATCATATATAACAAAAAGAGCGGGAACGGGATGTAACTTCGTAATTTGATGGCAGTACAGTGTCAGTTTGTCGCCCTTGAACAAAGCACATAAACTTATATATTTCCTTCATTTGGGATGGTGTTAGTTTTGTGCTAGGTTTAGCCTTTGCCTTGTTTCACTGGTCAGTCCTCCCCCAGTTGGTTATCTCTTCCAATCATATCGAGAGTTTTTTTTTGCCTCCTGCATAACAGACTTATACAGTGTCAATTTTTACTATCATGGTCATCACGCGTCGTGCTTTTGTTCAAGGGAAGTCCAACCAGAGTTGGCCATTATGCGGTGTCTTTTGACTCATTATTCAGTCGGCCTTCCCGGTCTTGTCAGTATCTTTTTCTATCACATCAGATGTTTTGGTCTTCTGCTCATGCTGGTTTGAGAATGTCTCCATTGACTTCTCGCTGGCAGGTTTGTCTCTTATCGACTACGACACATTGCTCTGAGAGAAAACCTAGAGCCGCACCCTGGCCCTATTTCCATCATTGATAGGTGACCTTGTGCTCAACACTTGATCATCATTATGGGTCTTTGACTGAGTGGTTTCCCCCGTGTTCGACGTCAGCATACATTATCACACTTGGGATTTGTGCAATACCTTGATTTCCATTTGACCCTATTGGTAGATTTCTCGTCTCTGTGTCAGCTTTCATTATTGATTGGTTCAGAGGGTTTCTTCCATACGCTAGCTTCATCTTGTGCATGTCGGAAACATACTTCGGTTTGGTTCCATCACTCTACTTCATCCGATTCCTTCCAAATCTTGTCCTGCGGGTTACACTCGCACTGGATTTATGTGGGATGCCTTAATTCCTTCCTTCCAGCAGATCTTTTCCCATCGACTCTGACTCATTGCTCTAGGAATAAGATCTAGAGTCTTTATGTTAGTACCTTAGGTTTTCAGTCATCAGTGGCAGACTCTTTGCTATTGATAGTGGGGATTCATCATTGCCTCCTGATTGGTAGATTCTTTCAAGTGTTCGACTTCAACTCATTTATTCACACTTTTTAGATTGTACTGGGCCACCTTGACACTCATTTTCATTATTGGTGGGTTGTCTCACGTTGGTTAACGATTTACATTATTGAATGGTAATCCAACGATTTCTCACATGGTCGACTTCAGCTCATTTATTCCCATTGTGTAAAATTGTGCCGTTGTGATTGGTGAAGACCTCGGGTTGCATCAGCATTTCTCAGTTCACTTTTGACAGTCCATTCAGTTTCTGCCAGTGATGTCGTTCACCCTTATATGTTGCAGTGTCAGTATATCAGCATCCTATATGTTGGCTCCCGAGTTGCGTGATTCTACCATTTAGTCCACCTTTTATGATTTGGTACTTGGAGATTCATTTACTTATATGATCAGACATCTAGCTTCAGCATCATTGATCAGCTTTCTATATGTGATACTTAGACATTGATTCTGACTTATACTTCCGGGCCATGCTCAGATGATTCATTGTGTACTTCCAGTTCAACTATACTTGTATACATTTTGGATCTATTATGTACTTTCGATATGATGTATTTTTGACTGAGCATGGGTATGCCCGCCTCAGCATGAGTTGACTCTCTTTTTTCTTTCATTGGTTTTTGGCAGGCTGAAATCTGGTGAAGTCCTCTCTTGTCCTTGCGAAGTTCTTTCTATGTGCATAATACATTTCAGCCATCATGTACCCCTTCTGACCTCATATACTAGGGGGAATCTATTATAGCATCATTTTTCACCCTCATGCGATTCATGATTGTCTCTATGGCCTTGGGCACCCATTCCCACAGACTTGAAAAAAATTCATAAAAAACAGTGTTAAAAATCCCATACGCGGGTATGCCCAGACTTTTCCGCGTGTATACGCGAGTCCACATGTACTTTTCCGCGTATTCCATTACAATCGTTTAAAAATATATAAAAATTCCCTATTTTCGGGCTGGGTTGATGGTTACTCCAGTATTTCAACCACCCCAGTATGTGGCCAACTATTTCCAACTGATTGAAACTACTTTGAGGGAGTATAAAAGCCCCTCATGTGTATGGCCTAAGGGAGAGAGAAATTTTATTGATATTATACTCTGTTGGAATCCCAATTCAAGTCTGAATTCCCGTGCCTCCTGCACTTTCCCAGATCTTTACAGGAAACCCTCGTTTCCTGGAGATGTTCATCCATTTATATGCCATCTCGAGTGCACAAGTCTTGAAAGTATCTTAGCGAGGCAAGGGCAGGACGGATACAGACGACGGTCTGTTCGAATATCGTGGAAGGATTCAGGTGATCTCTCTAATTTCTATTTCTTTACATGTTGTTCACAATAATGAAGAACCATATTGTTCCTGAACTTATGTGTTAATATCTATTTGCATATGTGAAAAGTTTGATTATTAAGCATTTATTATGGTTTATATAATGTTTCACATGGATTACACTAACGTTTAGGATAAATATATGTTGTACAACTAGGTTTCCGTGCATGTTATTTCTTGTTTTCCAGGTTAAGGAGGAAGAAGGGTTGTTGGGGGTTTGGAACCCGCGGGATCTACATCGAACGTAGGACTACGGGTGAGTTCTACTATCGTTGTTATCTAGTTTTTAGCATTTAAGTGTGGTTATGTGTGAGTTCTTCTGAATAGCATGCCCTGATCTGTGGAGGTTTTGACCCAACAAACCTCTAGGGTGTTTTTCCCCAAAACAGAACTGGCGACTCCGCTGGGGTTCACATTCTTGTGATTCCCCTGTTGGGTGGTTTCAGCTGTTTGAAAGGTTTCCAAAAGTTTTAACTATTATTTCCAGTCCAGTTAACTTTTTCTCGATCAGACTGAAGACCTGGTTCTGTATCCAGGCTTGATATTTTTTATTTTTCATTATTTACCTTTTCATACGCGATTTTTTCTGTACACAAACGTGTATACACACTGTTTTCTTCAAAGGAAGTCGCGTATACGTGGGTTTCCTTTGACACAGTCGCGTATGAACGCTTGTTTCAAAACTGTCAAATAGCGTATGCCTGGGTAAGTTTTGAAATTTTTGATTTCTTGGCTTTTTAGTCTTACCTGCTTGTAGAGACCTGTTACTACAGTGTCTTTAGAGTCTTTGGATTGGGTTAGTAGTGGTTATTGGTATTTTTTCTCTTTTGGTTGAAAACTGGCTTATTAGGCAAATCTTGTTTTTAGTGCTTGCATTTCTGGTTTGAGTACCAAGATCTCTTCCTGGGCATTCTTGGTTGTTCTGCTTCATCAGGATAGAGGGCTTCTACTCATTTACTCTTTCCTACCTTTGTGTCTTGCTTAGCGCTTCGATTTTTGCCTGCTTTTGGTTAGTTTTCTTGAGTTCAGCTGACTAGGTTATCGCAATTTTTGAAGAGTCTTTCTTGGTTCTTTGAAGTTTTTTTTTTTCTACAAGGTTATACTATTCTTCTAGGCTAAGTTACTGAATTTCTTTTCTTCTTTTGCTCATATAAATCTTGCTACTAAAGTAGCCTTATAAGATTTGGAGCGTTTTTGAAGTTTTTCTTGAAATTCAGAGTTGTTTTGCTTGGAATTTGATAGTTTTCTTGGTCTCTTAGAGTTCTTCCTTTTTATAAAATTCAAAAGCTAAAAAAATATTTTGTTTTGTCATTTGCTTTTGTTCTGCATTTTTGTTTTCGATTTGTTACATCTTTTGAAGCTTTGTTGAGATTTCTTGTCTTTGGTTTTTGACTTGATTTTGGAAAGGAATTGTCATTGGTTTCTTCCTCTTGTTTCAAGCGATTTTGGTGTCTTTATACTAAGAGTTTCTGATTTTGGGAAGTAGCTTTGTGGACAACCAAAAAGTGATAAAACTGAAGGATATTTGAGAAATTTCTCTCTGCTTTAGTAGATTTTTCATCTTAGAATATGCATGCTCTTAGTTATTTGCATTAGGTGCACTTAAGCATTTAGTCTTTTTCATAGTTATTTTTAGTGTGAAGTTTCTTATCCGAAAGGAAAAAAAAAAATTAGTCTCGTAGAACCTTTGTAGAAATTTCTTTTCATCGAAAGGCAATTACTGCATTTGCATGTAGTTTGGTTTTTATTAATTTCTTTTCTGCGTCACAAAACACCACGAGTTTCATTTCCGTATCCCTTTGATTTAATATAACATCCGATTAAAATAAGCGCTATAATTTAAAAACAACTAGAAAGTTTTTATTAAGTGTCATACACGAACTAGCTAGGTTGTAGGGCCTTGGATTAGGTGAGTGGAGAGTTAAATATCCAAGGCCGCTCAAACAAAAACATATAAGTTGATTAATTGAGTGAAATCCAACTCCGTTAGGTGGACCAGGAAAGCTCTCCTCCAGAGAGTCAAGCGCGAGGGGAAGTGAAGGCCGAGAAGAGAGATACCCCCTCTCTGATTCGCTGAACCTGACCTCAAGACCGTTCCGCCCAGCTTCTGACACGGATTGGTGCCCATAGTTACCATTCCTAGGTTCCACATAGGTGACTACGGGGGGGGGAATACCCGTGGTACCTGAGGCAGACGATTTATCACTTCCAGCAGTACTTCTAGGGGGTGCCCTTGCGAAGCTTGGGTACTTGATCCAGCAAAGGCTGTTGTTAGGAGGCCGGCGTAACTGTTTCTATTACCTTCGCTAGTAGTCCTGGGCCGTAATTATCTCAGACTATTTTCGGGAGGTCCTATTCTTTGCTTTCTTGTATTTTGGTGTCCGGTCCTAATCACCCGGGGCAGAAATACCTGAAGATTGTTTGCTTGATTGTAACTGAGAAATTTTTTGTAGTGAGTGCTCCTTGCTCCTAGCTTTCCTAGCTTTATACTTTTTTGAGTCTAATTAAAATTTGTTAAAGTGGCTGATCAAGTGCCTCGTCGATCGAGGAGAATCCGGGGGTTATCTCCAGAGAGTCCAGAGCCTTCTTCAAGAAGGCATAGGAGTAATTTAGCAGGCGAGTATCACCCTGTGGCATCTGATGCAGTGGAGAGAGATCCTCCACAAGGGATTGAAGGTTTCGTAGCTAGTTCTGGTGTTGCTTCCGAGAGGAGCGCTCCGTTCACCTCGAGAGTCTTATTTCCGCAGGAAGAAGAAGTACAAGTAGAGGAAGTGTCTCAACCCTCTGACTCACTTCCATCTCCTCTTCCTCCTGATTATCCGTTCATTGTTGAATAAATCAGACCTAAGTTAGAGAGACCATAATATCCTCCGTATTATTCATACCTTTCAATGGCCACGACTGGGAATGCGGCTTCTGCTGTGAGTACTGCAGGCATTCAGACTCCTACTTCTGTTGAAGGAGGAGGCACTATTGCTATATATTCGATTGCTTCTAGGACTGTTGTGTTTGGCTCTGGTTTCACCCCAACACATGCTTCTCAATCTGGTCCCTTTTGTTTTGGAATGCCCACTAGTGGGATTCCATATTTTTTCTTTTCCGCTGCTGCAATCTGCATCTACACCCATGTCTTCCATGGCTAGTGGATCAGCTTCTTTTCAAGGGTTCCCCTTCGGAACTGGGGATATTCCAAGTTCGAATCCTTCTTTAGGTTCCTTTCCATTTACTTCTCAGACTCAGAGTTTCAACCCTTGGTCCGGAGGTCAGAATTCGACTAGTTTTACAAGATGGAACCCTGTATTCACTACAGCGGGGGTAGGGAATCAGTTTTACGCTGGTCACCAAGGGAATGCTTCTTTCCCTTCGTTAAGTGCTTATTAGACCTTTTCCCCTCTTTCTAATGCCTAGAAACCCTATCAGGGGCTTTCTGTTTCATTCAATACTTTAGGAGGGGGAACTGGTCCAGTCTTTGGTAACTCTGCGTTGGGAGGGGGAACTAGTCCGATCTTTGGTAACTCTGCGTTGGGAGGAGGTTCTTCTCCTTTTTCTATGAGTTCTTTTTGGAAACCTGGTGCCTCATAAAATCCAGGGTATTCTTTTCAGAAGGTTGGGAATCCATCCCATCAAGGATGGAATCCTCAGGCTCCACCTCGTTTACCTTTTTTAGCAACATTAAACTTGCCAGATCTGTCGAAATTGACGAATGATCAGATCCGGTATAGTCCGGGGTGGCCTCCGGTTCCCACAAAACTTCCTTTAGACATTCCAAAGTTTGAAGGCAAGAATGGAGAGGACCCAGCTGACCACATCAACACCTTCCATTTATGGTGTTCGTCTAACTCCCTGATCGATGATTCGATTAGGTTGAGATTGTTTCAACGCACCTTATCTGGAAACGCTGCCAAGTGGTATATTGAGTTAAATGGGGGCAACTTTGCTACATTTGGAGAGCTGGTTGTTACATTTCTAAATCATTTCTAGTTGCCCGTCCGCTATGACGCCGGGACTGAACTCCTAGCTAATTTTAAATAGGACGACGCAACCCACATTTCTGACCATATTTAGGAATGGCAGAGAAGGAAGAGGCTTATTAAAGCTCATATTCCAGGAGAATTCCTTTTGGAATGGTTTCTAAAATCTTTGCAGTCATACATTTGTAAGGATGTATCCCTGTCTGGGGTATTTTATGAGGAACAATCCATTTTTAGGGCCCAACAGCTTGAATTGATATTTTCTCAGTCTAGGGTCCTTCATAAATATTTGGTCAATGCCCCTCACTCCAAATTAGATTTATCCAAAACTAAGACTCGTCCTCATGGTGATGAACTTATTGGATCGATCAATAGTGGTGAAGCTAGCCTGCTTACTCAATTGCAGCAGTTCTCTTTACAATCTACTCCTTCTGGTTAGGCTGTACCTGCTGAGTCATCACCTTCCCAATCTTTGTCGGTAAATGCCGTTCAAACTTCCGACCCCAAAGGAAATAAAAAATCCGACGAGAAGAAGAAGGGATGGAATAATAAGAAAAAGGGCAAGAATGGGAAGGGTAATGCAAATAAAACCAACGAGCATGTTGGTGAGGGTCCAAAGGATAAAAATGAAGTGAAGTTTCCATGCAAGTTATGTACTGGAGACCATCTTACTCACCTTTGCCCTAAAATTCAAGATGCGCAACGCTTGTTAGCTCAGCAGGGTTCTTCCAGTTCCCAGGCTGTGTTCACAAACGATTTTCCCCAAGGGCAAAAGCTAGTTGTTGGTGCGAATAAAAATACTGGGGCTTCCTCTGGGGGCACCCAGGAAGGGGAAATTCCATCAAACATATACATGATGAGTGCTCACGTGGATGTCGCTATGAGATCCCGTGATTATGGCAAAGAAGAGTCTTCAAAAGCTAAGGGTGCTCTTGATGCTACTGAGCCGCTTCATATTACGAGGCCTACTATTGAGTCTATACCTCGGATGCCAAAAGCATCTACCAAGCATGCGGCGATTAATCCAAATGCTAGGGCTGCCCAAAACTACTCTATTGTGGAAGATCTTGGGTAGAGTCCTTGTGCCATGTCGACTTTAGAGGTGCTCCAGTCTTATCTAGCTCAGCGCAGTGCTCTGCTCACTTCTCTTGGGGCTGTTGATCCAAAGACCTCTCTTATGATTACGTTCGATATGACTAATTTTAAAAAGACACTCCCCGATCATATGAGGTTTCATATTAAATCATTGTACCGGAAATGCAATATTTTTCGGACGATAGTTGATGAGGGTTGTTCCACATGTGTGATGTCTCTCACATGGTGGAAGGGAATTGGATCTCCCGCAACTGTTCCATCTGCTACTCTTCTGACTACGCTTGATGGTCATTCTCACAAACTGCATGGTATTGTCCCAACTTTGCCCGTCTGTGTTGGGGGCAAAACTGTAAATATATAGGTTGAGATAGTTGATGAAAGCTTGGACTACAACCTTCTGCTGGGGAGAAACTAGATTTATGAGATGGATGCTATCACATCTTCATTGTTTCAGATTATTTTTTTCCCTCACGAAGGGAGGATTGTTACAATGGACCAACTGAACTATCCTCTTGTAGACCCGAATGCATCTACTGACTCAACTATTCCAAAATTGGATAATACTAAGGTGCGTGTTGAGAATTTAGGGGTTGGAATGTATTCATCCTTGATGGGTACTTTTGATATTCCACCTCCTACAGTTCATATAAATGCAATTTCATCCTCCAGGGCTCCTCTTCGAAGAGAGTTCTTCAGAACTCATTATTTTTCGGACCCTTGGACCTTGCCTTCCCTTACCGCCACATTAGCGGAAGGTCAAGTGGGTGGAATGGCATTTCCAATGTCTACAGCTGAGATTTCTTATCAGTCTATTGTTGACTCTACAGAGTCCATCCCAACTCCTCTTTCACCAGAAGAGTTCGATGGAGATGCGACTCCGGCTTGGAAACTTAGTTCTTCTTCTGCCCAGAATTTCCTTGATACCACTCTTCCATCTGAAGAGGCCATCCTGGAAGCTATGAATGGTATAGATAGACCGTGCGATGATTTGCATCATCGGTCTTACTTTTTACCTAAGTTAAGCGAAGTTGAAACGATTTTTCCAAGTCCTCTGTCTCCTGGTCGTGTTCGCCCAGTCCTGAACCCTTTAGCACCAACACATGTATATGCTGAAGGGAACATGGCTGTGATTTATCCAACTATCCCAGTGAACATCTCCAGGGATCCCAATGTTATTAGGAATTTCTTCATCGGCGCTGAATGTTCCCCTGAAGAAATTCAGATTTATACCGATCTCTTTAAGGAGTATAGGGATGTATTCACTTGGTATTATGAGGAAATGCCAGGTATAGATCCATCTATTTTCCAGCATGAGATCAAGACTTACGAAAACGCTAAGCCTGTGAGACAAAAAATTCGTTCGATCAATCCTAGGAAGGCAGCAGCTATCAAAGATGAGGTGGAGAAGCTGCTTAAGGTGGGATTCATTTTCCCTGTTCCTTTGAATGAATGGGTTTCAAACCCTGTTCCCGTAGATTAAAAACAAGGAACAATTCGAGTTTGCATTGATTTCAGAGACGTTAATAAAACATGTCCTAAAAATAATTACCCCACACCATTTATAGATCAGATCATTGATGAGTGTGTCGGTAATGAGATTTTCCCCTTCATGGACGGTTTCTCTGGATATAATCAGATTACTATCCATCCTGAAGATCAGCATAATATTGCCTTTATTTTTCCCTGGGGTACTTTTGCATACAATAAGATGCCTTTTGGTCTTAAAAAGGCTAGGGCTACGTTTCAGCGGGCCATGTCATATGCCTTCCATGACATCAAATAGATTATCAAGGCATATTTGGATGATTTAGCTGTTCATTCTCGAAAGAGGATAGATCATCCTTCTCACCTCCGTCAAATATTTGAACGATGTCATTTATATAAGATTAGGTTGAATCCGAACAAGTGCGTTTTCGTGGTTACATCCAGTCGGTTATTGGGATTCATTGTGTCTAGAGAAGGGATAAGGGTAGATCCCTTCAAGGTTGAGGCAATACTTCGGTTGCCTCCCCCGTCCTCTATTCGTCATCTTCAAAGTCTACAAGGAAAGGCTAATTTTCTTTGAAGATTTATCATAAATTATGTTGAAATTACCAAGGGATTTATGAGATTATTGAAGAAGGGAGTTTCATTTTTTTGGGATGGCTTCACTCAACGCTCATTTGATGCTTTGAAAAAAGCATTGACCTCTGCTCCTTTATTGATTCCACCTGATTATAGCAGGAATTTCCTTTTGTATCTAGCAGGAGCATAATCTAGTATTGTATGGTTCTAGTTCAGGAGGATGATGCTCTTACAGAGCATGTTATATACTATCTTAGTTGAGGTTTGGTAGGTCCTGAGCTCCGGTATACTCCGATAGAAAATTTAGCTTTAGCAGTAGTTCATGCTGTGCAGCGACTCCGACATTACATTCTTCTACGAAAAACTTATGTTTTGGCAGCAACCAATCCATTTCAGTTTGTCCTCAGTAGGCGAGTGATTAGGGCAAATACAATATATGGATTGTGATTTTGCAAGAATTTGATCTTGATTTTATGTCTGCCAACTCCAAGAAATCATTTGTTTTCACGGAATTGATCTCCGAGTTGCCCTGTGGGGAAGAGATAGTCTATGATAAATCCTTCCCGGATGAAAATGTGTTTCTTATCTCTCCAAAGGATCCTTGGTATGGAGATATCATTGTGTATCTTCAGACTGCGAATTTTCTCTCTACTTTTTCAAAATATGAGTGTCGTAAGTTGCGTCACATGGCTAAGAATTACTTGATCATTTTTGATGATTTATACCTTCGAGGGGTTGATTCAATCCTGAGACGTTGCTTAACTCTCGAAGAAGCTGAGGCTATCCTGAATGATTGCCATAGTGGAGCTTGTGGTGGTCATTTATCTGGGCTTGCTACAACCCAAAAGATCTTGCGTGCTGGGTACTTTTGGCCTTCGATTTTCAAGGATTGTATGGAGTCGGTAAAAAAGTGTCATCCGTGTCAAGTTTATCCTCGAAAAATGCGCGCTCATCCAGCTCCGCTTTTTCTAGTCATTCCTGTCGATCCCTTTACAAAGTTGGGTATTGATTATACTACTTGTAACTCGCCGTCGGCTAAAGGTCATAAGTACATTATTATATCAGTAGACTACTTTATGAATTGGGTCGAGGCTATGCCCACTTTTGGCAATGATGGTGAGACTGCAACTCTCTTTCTTTTGAACCAAGTTATTGCTTGTTTTGGTATTCCTAGAGACATTGTCACTGATCATGGTAGTCATTTTCAGAATAGCATGATGGCTGAGTTGGCTCTAAAATTAGGTTTCTCGCAGGAGCATTCATCTCCGTATTATCCTCAAGCCAATGGGCAAGTGGAAGTCGTGAATAAATCCTTGAAGACAATTCTTCAAAGGATAATCAATAAAGCTCGATCCAACTGGCATATCATGCTATATCCTGTACTTTGGGTTGGAATCTGTATTTCCCATTGAATGTGAGATTCCTTCTCTTAAGTTAGCTATTGAACTTCTTCCTGGCACTTCTAGTCTTCAAGAACGTCTCCTTCATCTGGAACATCTCGATGAGCAGCATCGGGATGCTACCACGATGAATGAAGAACATAAAAACCGAGTCAAAGTTCAGTACGATAAAGTGGTCAAGCCTAGGGTTTTTTCGGAAGGTGACCTTTTTTTGGTCTATGCCCAAGAAAAAGATGCCCTGGGGGCAGGAAAATTTAAGTCTTTGTGGTATGGCCCCTTTATCGTTAAAAAATTCCTTAAAAAAGGAGCATATACCTTGGTTGATTTTGAAGGAAACGAGTTGCCAGAGCCCAGAAATGGGCTCTATTTGAAAAAGTATTATGCCTAGGCTTTGGCCTGACATTTTGCTTTTGTATATAGTAGTTTTCAATTGTACATATCTTGTTGTTTTTCGATTTTTTATGGGATGGTGATGTTTTTTATCTGCTTTGGCAGGTTGTGTCGGAGGTCATGAGTCATTTTGGTTTCGCCGATGGCGCTAGTAGACACACTCGGAACTTAGCTTCCACGGCTTGGGTGCTTCATTATCCATCCGGTCAGCTGTTAGTATCAAGAGGAGTCTGCATTGGTCCTACTTCCAATAATATAGCATAGTACACTGCAGTTATTTATCTACTCTCGGACGCAATATCTTTGGGTGTTGATTCGTTGGTAGTTTTCTTGGACTCTCAGCTGGTGGTGTCACAGTTGAACAATACTTATCGAGTTCGAGATCCATTTTTACTCTGGTTTTTCTTGAGGGTACATTTGTTACAAAGATCATTTCAATTTTTAACTTTCATTCATATTCCTCGAGCTGACAATTGGATGGAAGACTCATTAGCTAATCAAGCAATTGATTGGAAAATTAATCATTCCATACAATAAAATTTAATCATCAAAAGAATCATACATTTTTATACATTTGTCACATCACATCAAACATCGTTGTATATATATCATCAGAGTGTTCAAAACTATACAAAATTTGGATTCATAAGTCATACAAAAGATTTGGGCTTATGCCCGATCATGTTCAGTCTCAAAAAATATACAGTAATCTGATACATCATATCTATCTACTCCTAAGGTCCCTGCCCAGAATTTGTGTTCCTATAGAGCACAATCACGGTGGCAACTCAGTGGAATAATTGTACCCAGTCACGACGTACTCCTACCACCCGTCTCTGGATGGATTCAGGAAGATCTTCCACTATAGCCATAGGTACTTGGTGGGTTAGCCCCTCCAAGTTCCTCTGTACAGCCTGGAGGGTCATGTCTGGATCCACTGTATCCGCCTTGCCTCTGCGACGCTTATGTCATGGGTAACCCTCAGGTCGAATTGGTCCAATATCTATTTCATGATGATTATAAAATTGTAAGTCATTTTGAATCCAATCAAAAACATATTTTTTTTTCACATTTTCTCATACATATTGAAATAATTCAAAAAAAAAAAATTATATAAGTCAAAAAATTGCAAACTTACCGACCGTGCCCCATGCCGCGCCTGGTGGAAGGACAAGGTCTAGATCTCCTCGAAAATCCATCCCAACATAGGGATAGTCTTCCACAACGATGATTTGTTCTCCCCACCAAATTAAGAACTCATCATCCCAAGTGGTTCGGGGAACTTCACTTCCCCCCAATCTCTTCATCAAGTCAGCCCATCGGGCAATTCTTGGATCTCTCGGGCTGCTGATAGAAGAGATCACTTTGGGTCTCAGCCCAGGAATCTTCTCGAAGAAGAATGTCATCAAGATTGTACCATATCCAAAAAATTTTGTCTTTACTTTTAGGATAGAAGTCAATTGTTGCTTCATGTTCATCAATAGAGTTGTACACCAATCATATAAATAAGTTAAGCATTCCACTGCTCTACTCATTTGAGTCCTAGATTCCTGGTGTAGGGAAGTGGATCCCGCTACCCTGCCAATGGTAAAAAGGAGAATTTTCATGTGCAAGTCTCTTAAATATTTGATCGCAATTTGAGTTCCAAATTTCTTGGAACCCTCTACGCAGTAGACGTGGACGTAATCTTCCACGGTTAGCCCTCCTAAAGGCTTACCATGCAATTCTACTGGCTCCCCCCTTCGGGAGAGTCCAGTAATAAAATAGATATCTTCCACTTCGATGCGTATGGGAATTTGATCTATTATGAAGCAGTCTTCTTCCGGTTCCCAATAGTTCACAAGCATTTCGAGCAACCGGACGTTACCCTTCATATTTGGAATTTTGAAAAACTTGAGCAATCCACAATTTCGGAGAATATTTAGTGATGCTTGGTCCCGCATGACTTCATTTTCAATGGCACTGTGTTCATGCTCTCTCCAAGATATGGTCATGTTCCAAAAATTCAATAATTCGTTCATTAGCTACGCATTTTTTCATTTTGGGTTTCACATACGTGAGTTTCTTTGTGCACAGTCGCGTATATACGCGACTTGGTCATTATAAACACACATATGCGCAAACCTGTGAGTTTTAGCAAATGATTCTACGGTGGAAATTCCTAATTTTTAACTTATGAACAGACAAAATGAATAACAAGTATGAATTAAGAGCTTACCTAACAAATTCGGTGAAGTTTGATGGTCGATTGCTCCTATTTTGATGAAAGAGGCTTTTTCTCCAGAGCACCTTTTCCCAAATCAGCAATGTAACAATGAACCAAATATGAGGTAACTTGTGTATTTATGCCCAAAATTGAAAAAATTTTGCAAAAAATTGTTATGCTTATTTTTTCAATCTATCTTAAGCTGCATAACCTGGATTCTTGGAAGTGCCCAGATTGGTATATTTTCAAGTACATTTTGATGAATTTGAGATTTTTCCCGGTTTTTTATCCATGACTGCTGACCCGTCATGGCAGGTATATGTTCTTCATTGGCATATAGTTTAGGGAATCCACTTTCCGTTGCATTTTGCATACTAGCCTCCTTTCTGATCGCTTACCATAGGGTCAATCCCATGAGGTCATGAGTATTACACCCATTTCACTCGCCGATTATTTAATCATGACTTGGTGGTAGAGCCTTCCTTTACATGGGCTTCCTAGTTAGTTCCTTGAAATCACTTGTTGCCCATGCTGAGTTTTATGTAGGCTCGGGAATCCTCTTTAGTCCCACCATGACTTATGTGTTGAAGCTTCATTCTTCTTCTTCCTCACTATCATTTTTCTGGCTATTACCCTAGAGGCTCCCTGGTGTTGTTGAGTTGTATTATTGCATTGCATATTAGCTACTTGTTTATCCTAGCCTTTAGCCAGATTCATTTGGAATCAATGTTTAAGCCAACTTTTGACCTTGACTGTTTGTACAAGTTAACCATTGCATGCACTTAGCTATCACGACTTGACACCCTCTTTACCCATGGATGGAACATTCCTCTGAGTATCTCTTACTAGTTTCTGCCACCTTGCATTGAGCATAGGATCGTTCCAATCCCAGGAACTAGTGCATCTGTTTCTTGATACTCGTTCTATCCATTGTACCATAGCATTCTTTTATTCCTTTTTAGGCTTATTATATGAAAAAGACAAAAAAATCATATATAACAAAAAGAGCAAGAACAGGATGTAACTTCGTAATTTGATGGCAGTACAGTGTCAGTTTGTCGCCGTTGAACAAAGCACACACACTTATATATTTCCTTCATTTGGGATGGTTTTAGTTTTTACCTAGGTTCAGCCTTTGCCTTGTTTCACTGGTCAGTACTCCCCCGGTTGGTTATCTCTTCCAGTCATATCGAGAGTTTGTTTTTGCCTCCTGCATAATAGACTTATACAGTGTCACTTTTTACTGCCATGGTCATCACGCGTTGTGCTTTTGTTCAAGGGAAGTCCAACCAGAGTCGGCCATTTTGCGGTGTCTTTTGACTCATTATTTAGTCGGCCTTCCCGGTCTTGTCAGTATCTTGTTCTATCACATCAGATGTTTTGGTCTTCTGCTCGTGCTGGTTTGAGAAGGTCTCCATTGACTTCTCACTGGAGAGTTTGTCTCTTATCGACTACGACACATTGATAAGTGACCTTGTGCTCAGCATTTGATCATCATTATGGGTCTTTGACTGAGTGGTTTCCCCTGTGTTCGATGTCAACATACATTATCACACTTGGGATTCATGCAGTACCTTGATTTCCACTTGACCCTATTGGTGGATTTATCGCCTCTGTGTCAGCTTTCATTATTGGTTGGTTCAGAGGGTTTCTTCTGTGCGCTAGCTTCATCTTGTGCATGTCAGAAACGTACTTCGGTTTGGTTCCGTCACTCTACTTCATCCGATTCTTTCCAAATATTGGCCTGCGGGTTACACTCGCGCTGGATTGATGTGGGATGCCTTAATGCCTTCCTTCCAATAGATATTTTCCCATCGACTCTGACTCATTGCTCTGGGAATAAGATCTAGAGTCTTTTTGTCAGTACCTTAGGGTTTGCAGTCATCAGTGGAATACTCTTCTCTATCGACAGTGGGGATTCATCATTACCTCCTAATTGGTAGGTTCTTTCAAGTGTTCGACTTCAACTCATTTATTCGCACTTGTTAGACTGTACTGGGGCACCTTCACACTCATTTTCATTACTGGTGGGTTGTCTCGCATTGGTTAACGATTTACATTATTGACCGGTAATCCAACGATTTCTCACATGGTCGACTTCAGCTCATTTATTCCCACTGTGTAGAATTGTGCCGTTGTGATCAGTGAAGACCTCGGGTTGCATCAGCATTTCTCGGTTCACTTTTGACAGTCCATTTAGTTTCTGCCAGTGATGCCATTCACCCTTATATGTTGCAGTGTCAGTATAGCAGCATCCTATATGTCGGCTCCCAAGTTGCATGATTGTACCATTTAGTCCACCTTTTATGATTTGGTACTTGGAGATTCAGTTACTTATATGATCAGACATCCAGTTTCAGCATCATTGATCAGCTTTCTATATGTGATACTTAGACATTGATTCTGACTTGTACTTCTGGGCCATGCTCAGATGATTCATTGTGTACTTCCAGTTTAGCTATACTTGTATACATTTTGGATCTATTTTGTACTTTCGATATGATGAATTTTTGATTGAGCATGGGTATGCATGCCTCAGCATGAGTTGACTCTGTTTTCTTTCATTGGTTTTTGGCAGGCTGAAATCTGGTGAAGTCCTCTCTTGTCCTTGCGAAGTTCTTTCTATGTGCATAATACATTTCGGCCATCACGTACCCCTTCTGACCTCATATATTAGGGGGCATCTGTTATAGCATCATTTTTCACCCTCATGTGATTCATGATTGTCTATATGGCCTTGGGCACCCATTCCCACAGACTTGAACAAAATTCATAAAAAACAGTGTTAAAAATCCCATACGCGGGTATGGCCAGACTTTTCCGCGTGTATACGCAAGTCCACATGTACTTTTCTGCGTATGCCATTAAAATCATTAAAAATATATATAAAAATTCCCTATTTTCGGGCTGGGATGATGGTTAATCAAGTAGTTCAACCACCCCAGTACGTGGCCAACTATTTCCAACTGATTGAAACTACTTTGAGGGAGTATAAAAGCCCCTCATGTGTATGGCCTAAGGGAGAGAGAAATTTTATTGATATTATACTCTGTTGGAATCCCAATTCAAGTCTGAATTCCCGTGCCTCCTGCACTTTCCTAGATTTTTACAGGAAACCCTCGTTTCCTAGAGATTTTCATCCATTTATATGCCATCTCGAGTGCACAAGTCTTGAAAGTATCTTAGCGAGGCAAGGGCGGGACAGATCCAGACAACGGTCTGTTCGAAGATCGTGGAAGGATTCAGGTGATCTCTCCACTTTTTATTTCTGTACATGCTGTTCGCAATAATGAAGAACCATCTTGTTCCTGAACTTATGTGTTAATATCTATTTGCATATGTGAAAAGGTTGATTATTAAGCATTTATTATGGTTTATATAATGTTTCACATGGATTACACTAACATTTAAGAGAAATATATGTTGTACAACTAGGTTTTCGTGCATGTTCTTTCTTGTTTTCCAGGTTAAGGAGGAAGAAGGGTTGCTGGGGGTTTTGACCCTGCGGGATCTACATCGAACGTAGGACTACGGGTGAGTTCTACTATAGTTGTTATCTAGTTTTTAGCATTTAAGTCTGGTTGTGTGTGAGTCCTTCTGAATAGCATGCCCTGATCTGTGGAGGTTTTGACCCAACAAACCTCTAGGGTGTTTTTCCTCGAAACAGAACTGGCGACTCCGCTGGGGATCACATTCCTCTGATTCCCCTGTTGGGTGGTTTCAGCTGTTTGAAAGGTTTCCAACAGTTTTAACTATTATTTCCAGTCCAGTTAACTTTTTCTCAGTCAGACTGAAGTCTTGGTTCTGTATCGAGGATTGATATTTTTTATTTTTCATTATTTACCTTTTCATACGTGAGTTTGTCTATACACAAACGCGTATACACGCCGTTTTTTTCAAAGGAAGTCACGTATACGTGGGTTTCCTTTGACACGGTCGCATATGCACGCTTCTTTCAAAATTTTCAAATAGCGTATGCCTGGGTAAGTTTTGAAATTTTTGATTTCTTGGATTTTTAGTCTTGTCTGCCTGTAGAGACCTGTTCCTGCAGTGTCTTTAGAGTCTTTGGATTGGGTTAGTAGTGGTTATTGGTCTTTTTTCTCTCTTGGTTGAAAACTGGCTTATTAGGCAAATCTTGTTTTTAGTTCTTGCATTTCTGGTTTGAGTACCAATATCTCCTCCTGGGGATTCTTGGCTATTCTGCTTCATCAGGACAGAGGGCTTCTGCTCATTTACTCTTTCCTACCTTTGTGTCTTGCTTTGCGCTTCGATTTTTTTCTGCTTTTGGTTAGTTTTCTTGAGTTCAGTTGACTAGGTCTTGACGCAATTTTTAAAGAGTCTTTCTTGTTTCTTTGAATTTTTTGTTTGTTGTAAGGTTGTACTATTCTTCTAGGCTGAGTTGCTGAATTTCTTTTCCTCTTTTGCTCATATAAATCTTGCTATTAAAGTAGCCTTATAATATTTGGAGCGCTTTTGAAGTTTTGCTTGAAATTCAGAGTTGTTTGGCTTGGAATTTGATAGTTTTCTTGGTCTCTTAGAGCTCTTCCTTTTTATAAAATTCAAAAGCTCAAAAAATATTTTGTTTTGTCATTTGCTTTTGTTTTGCATTTTTGTTTTCGTTTTGTTACATATTTTGAAGCTTTGTTGAGATTTCTTGCCTTTGGTTTTTGACTTGATTTTGGAAAGGAATTGTCATTGGTTTCTTTGTCTTGTTTCAAACGATTTTGGTGTCTTTATACTAAGAGTCTCTGATTTTGGGAACTAGCTTTGTGGACAACCAAAAAGTGATAAAACTGAAGGATCTTTGGGAAATTTCTCTCTGCTTTAGTAGATTTTGCATCTTAGAATATGCATGCTCTTAGTTATTTTCATCAGGTGCACTTAAGCATTTAGTCTTTTTCATAGTTTTTGTGAGTGTGAAGTTTGTTATCTAAAAAGAAAAAAAAAATTTAGTCTCATAGAACCTTTGTAGAAATTTCTTTTCATCGAAAGGCAATTACTGCATTTGCATGTAGTTTGGTTTTTATTAATTTCTTTTCTGTGTCTCAAAAAACCACGAGTTTCATTTCCGTATCCCTTTGACTTAATATAACAGCCAATTAAAATAAGCGCTATAATTTAAAAACAACTAGCAAGTTTTTATTAAGTGTCATACACGAACTAGCTAGGTTGTAGGGCCTTGGATTAGGTGAGTGGAGAGTTAACTCTCCAAGGCCACTCAAACAAAAACATAGAATTTTATTAATTGAGCGAAATCCAACTCCGTTAGGTGGACCAGGAAAGCTCTCCTCCAGAGAGTCAAGCGCGAGGGGAAGTGAAGGCCGAGAAGAGAGATACCCCCTCTCTCATTTGTTGAATCTAACCTCAAGACCATTCCGCCCAGCTTCTGACATGGATTGGTGCCCATAGTTGCCATTCCTAGGTTCCACATAGGTGACTGCAAGGGGGAATACCCGTGGTACCTGAGGCAGACGTTGTATCACTTCCAGCAGTACTTCTGGAGGGTGCCCTTGCGAAGCTTCGGTACTTGAGCCAGCAAAGGCTGTTGTCAGGAGGTTGACGTAACTGTTTCTGTTACCTTCGCTAGTATGCCTAGGCCATAATTATCCCAGACTACTTTCGGGAGGTCCTAGTCTTCGCTTTCTTGTATTTTGGTGTCCGGTCCTAATCACCCGGAGCAGAAATACCTGAAGGCTATTTGCTTGATTGTATCTCAGGGATTTTTTGTAGTGAGTGATCTTTGCTCCTAGCTTGCCTAGCTTTATACTTTTTTGAGTCTAATTAAAATTTGTTAAAGTGGCTGATCAAGCGCCTCGTCGATCGAGGAGAATCTGGGGGTTATCTCCTGAGAGTCCAGAGCCTTCTTCAAGAAGGCGTAGGAGTAATTTAGTAGGCGAGTATCACCTTGTGGCATCTGACGCAGTGGAGAGAGATCCTCCACAAGGGATTGAAGGTCTCATAGCTGGTTCTAGTGTTGGTTCCAAGAGGAGCGCTCCGCTCACCTCGAGAGTCTCATTTCCGCAGGAAGAAGAAGTACAAGTAGAGGAAGTGTCTCAACCCTCTGAGTCACTTCCATCTCCTGTTCCTCCTGATTATCCATTCGTTGTTGAATACATCAGACCTGAGTCAGAGAGACTAGAAGATCCTCCATATTATTCATACCTTTCGATGGCCATGACTCGGAATGTGGCTTCTGTTGTGAGTGCTGCAGTCATTCAGACTCCTGCTTCTATTGAAGGAGGAGGCACTATTGCTATATCTTCGATTGCTTCTAGTACTGTTGTGTTTGGCTGTTGTGGGATTCCTTCTTTTTCCTTTTCCACTGCTGTAGCTGCATCTACACTGATGTCTTCCATGGCTAGTGGATCGGCTTCTTTTCAAGGGTTCCTCTTCAGAACTGGGCATATTCCTAATTCGAATCCTTCTTTAGGGTCCTTTCCGTTTACTTATCAGACTCAGAGTTTCAACCCTTAGTCTGGAGGTCAGAATTCGACTACTTTTACAGGATGGAACCCTGTATTCACTACAGCAGGGGTAGGGAATCAGTTTTACGCTGGTCACCAAGGGAATGCTTCTTTCCCTTCGTTGAGTGCTTATCAGACCTTTTCCCCTCTTTCTAATGCCTGGAAGCCCTATCAGGGGCTTTCCGCTTCATTCAATACTTTAGGAGGGGGAACTGGTCCGATCTTTGGTAACTCTGCATTGGGAGGGGGAACTGGTCCCGCCTTTGGTAACTCTGCGTTGGGAGGAGGTTCTTCTCCTTTTTCTACGAGTTTTTTTTGGCAACCTGGTGCCTTATCAAATCCAGGGTATTCTTTTTAGAATGTTGGGAATCCATCCCATCAAGGATGGAATCCTTAGGCTCTGCCTCGTTTACCTTTTCTGGCAACATTAAAATTTCCAGATCTGTCGAAATTGACGAATGATCCGATCCGGTACAGTCCGGGGTGGCCTCTGATTCCCACCAAACTTCCTTCAGAAATTCCAAAGTTTGAAGGCAAGAATGGAGAGGACCCGGCTAACCACATCACCACCTTCCATTTATGGTTTTTTTCTAACTCCCTGATCGATGATTCGATTAGGTTGAGATTGTTTCAACGCACCTTAATTGGAAACACTGCCAAGTGGTATATTGACTTAACTGGGGGTAGTTTTGCTACATTTCGAGAGCTAGCTGTTACATTTCTAAATCAATTCCAGTTGCCCGTCTGTTATGACGCCGGGACTGAACTCTTATCTAATTTTAAATAGGACGACGCAATCCACATTTCTGACCATATTCAGGAATGGTAGAGAAGGAAGAGGCTTATTAGAGATCATATTCCAGGAGAATTACTTTTGGAATGGTTTCTGAAATCTCTGCAGTCAGACATTTCTAAGGATGTATCCCTTTCTGGGGTATTTTATGAGGAACAGGCCATTTTTAGGGCCCAACAGCTTGAATTGATATATTCTCAGTCTGGGGTCCTTCATAAATATTTGCCCAATGCTCCTTGCTCCAAATTAGATTTATCCAAAACTAAGCCTAGTCCTCATGGTGATGGACTTATTGGGTCGATCAATAGTGGTGTAGCTAGTCTTCTTACTCAATTGCAGCAATTGTCTTTGCAATCTGCTCCTTCTGGTCAGGCTGTGCCTGCTGAGTCATCGCCTTCCCAATCCTTGTTGGTAAATTCCGTCCAAACTTCCAACCCTAAAGGAAATAAACAATCCGAAGGGAAGAAGAAGGGACAGAATAATAAGAAAAAGGGCAAGAATGGGAAGGGTAATGCGAATAAAACCAACGAGCATGTTGGTGAGGGTCCAAAGGATAAAAAGAAAGTGAAGTTTTCATGCAATTTATGTACTGGAGACCATCTTACTCACCTTTGCCCTAAAATTCAGGATGCACAGTGCTTGTTAGCTCAGCAGGGTTCTTCCAGTTCCCAGGCTGTGCTGACAAACCCTTTTCCCCAAGGGCAACAGTTAGTTTTTGGCACGAATCAAAATACTGGGGCTTCCTCTAGGGGCACCCAGGAAGGGGAAATTCCATCAAACATATACATGATGAGTGCTCACGTGGCTGTCGCTACGAGATCCCGTGATTATGGTGAAGAAGAGTCTTCGAAAGCTAAGGGTGCTCCTGATGCTACTGAGCCACTTCATATTACGAGGCCTACTGTTGAGCCTGTACCTCGGATGCCAAAATAATCTACCAAGCGTTCGACGATTAATCCAAATGCTAGGGCTGCCCAGAACTACTATATTGTGGAAGATATGGTGCAGAGTCCTTGTGCCATGTCGGCTTTAGAGGTGCTCTAGTCTTGTCCAGCTCAGCGCAGTGCTCTGCTCACTGCTCTTGGGGTTGTCGATCCAAAGAAATCTCTTATGATTATGTTCGATATGACTAATTTTAAGAAGAGACTCCCCCATCATATGGCTTTTCATATTAAATCATTGTACCAGAAATGCAATAGTTTTCGGACAGTCATTGATGAGGGTGCTTCCACATGTGTGATGTCTCTCACATACTGGAAGGGAATTGGATCTCCCGCAGCTGTTCCATCTGCTACTCTTCTCACTGCGTTTGATGGTCATTATCACAGACCACATGGTATTGTCCCAGCTTTGCCCATCTCTGTTGGGGACAAAACTGTAAATATAGAGGTTGAGATAGTTGATGCAAGCTTGGACTACAACCTTATGTTGGGGAGAAACGGGATTTATGAGATGGATGCTATCGCATCTTCATTGTTTCGGATTATTTGTTTCCCTCACGAAGGGAGGATTGTTACAGTGGACCAACTGGACTGTCCTCCTATAGACCCGAATGCATCTACTGACTCAACTATTCGAAAATTGGATAATACTAAGGCGCCTGTTGAGAATTTAGGGGTTGGAATGTATCCTTCCTTGATGGGTACTTTTGATATTCCACCTCCTACAGTTCATATAAATGCAATTTCATCCTCTATGGCTCCTCTTCGAAGAGATTTCTTCAGAACTCATTATTTTTCGGACCCTTGGACCTTGCCTTCCCCTACCACCAGATTAGCGGAAGGTCAAGTGGGTGGAATGGAATTTCCAATGTCTACAGCTGGGATTTCTTATCAATCTATTGTTGACTCTGCAGAGTCCATCCCAGCTCCTCTTTCACCAGAAGAGCTAGATGGAGATGTGGCTCCGGCTTGGACACTTAGTTCTTCTTATGCCCACGATTTCCTTGATACCACTCTTCCATCTGAAGAGGCCATCCTGGAAGCCATGACTGGTATAGATAGACCGTGGGATGATTTGCATCATCGGTCTTACTTTTTACCTAAGTTAAGCGAGGTTGAAACGAGTTTTCCAAGTCCTCCATCTCCTGGTCTTGTTCGCCCAGTCCTGAAACCTTTAGCACCAACACATGTTTATGCTGAAGGGAACATGGTTGTGATTTCTTCAACTATCTTGGTGAACATCTCCAGGGATCCCAATGTTATTGGGAATGTCTTCATCGGAGCTGAATGTTCCCTGAAGAAATTCAGATTTATACCGATCTCTTTAAGGAGTATAGGGATGTATTCGCTTGGTCTTATGAAGAAATGCCTGGTATAGATCCATCTATTATCCAGCATGAGATCAAGACTTACGAAAACGCTAAGCCTGTGAGAAAAAAACTTCATTCGGTCAATCCTAGGAAGGCAATAGCTATAAAAGCTGAGGTGGAGAAGATGCTTAAGGCGGGATTCATTTTCCCTGTTCCTTTGACTGAATAGGTTTCAAACCCTGTTCCCGTAGATAAAAAACAAGGAAAAATTTGAGTTTGCATTGATTTCAGAGACCTTAATAAAACATGTCCTAAAGATAGTTACCCCACACCATTTATAGATCAGATCATTGATGAGTGTGCCAGTAATGAGATTTTCTCCTTCATGGGCGGTTTCTCCGGATATAATCAGATTACTAGCCGTCCTGAAGATCAGCATAAGACTGCCTTTATTTGTCCCTGGGGTACTTTTGCATACAAGAAGATGCCTTTTGGTCTTAAAAATGCTAGGGCTACATTTCAGCGGGCCATGTCATATGCCTTCTGCAACATCAAACAGATTATGGAGGCGTATTTGGATGATTTAGCTACTCATTCTCGAAAGAGGATGGATCATCCTGCTCGCCTCCGTCAAATATTTGAACGATGTGGTTTCTATAAGATTAGGTTGAATCCGAACAAGTGAGTTTTCGTGGTTACATCTGGTCGGTTATTGGGATTCATTGTGTCTAGAGAAGGGATTAGGGTAGATCCCTTCAAGGTTGAGGCAATACTTCGGTTGCCTCCCCCGTCCTCTATTCGTCAACTTCAAAGTCTACAAGGAAAGGATAATTTTCTTTGGAGATTTATCGTAAACTATGCTGAAGTTACCAAGGGATTTATGAGATTATTGAAGAAGGGAGTTCCATTTCTTTGGGATGACTTCGCTCAATGCTCATTCGATGCTTTGAAAAAAGCATTGACCTCTGCTCCTTTATTGAGTCCACCTGATTATAGTAGGTATTTCCTTTTGTATCTAGCAGCAGCAGAATCTACTATTGGTATGGTTCTGGTTCAGGAGGATGATGCTCTTGCAGAGAATGTTATATACTATCTCAGTTGAGTTTTCGTAGGTCCTGAGCTCTGGTATACTCTGATAGAAAAGTTAGCTTTAGCAGTAGTTCATGTTGTGTAGCGACTCCAACATTACATTCTTCTACGAAAAACTTATGTTTTGGCAGCAGCCAATCCATTTCATTTTGTCCTCAGTAGGCGAGTGATTGGGGGCAAATACAATAGATGGATTGTGATTTTGCAGGAATTTGATCTTGAGTTTATCTCTGCCAAGTCCAAGAAATCATTGGTTTTCGGGGAATTCATCTCCGAGTTGCCCTGTGGGGAAGAGATAGTCTATGATGAATCCTTCCCGGATGAACATATGTTTCTTATCTCTCCACAGGATCCTTGGTATGGAGATATCATTGTGTATCTTCAGACTGCAAAGTTTCCCTCTACTTTTTCGAAAGATGAGCGCTGTAAGTTGCGTCACTTGGCTAATAATTACTTGATCATTGGTGATTCTTTATACTGTCGAGGGGTTGATTCAATCCTGAGACGCTGCTTAACTCTCGAAGAAGATGAGGCTATGCTGAATGATTTCCACAGTGGAGCTTGTGGTGGTCATTTATCTGGGCTTGCTACAGCCCAAAAGATCTTGCGTGTTGGGTACTTTTGGCCTTCGATTTTCAAGGATTGTATGGAGTCGGTAAAAAAGTGTCATCCGTGCCAATTTTATACTCAAAAAATGCGCGCTCATCCAGCTCCGCTTTTTCAAGTCATTACTGTCGGTCCCTTTACAAATTGGGGTATTGATTATACTACTTGTAACCCACCTTCGGCTAAAGGTCACAAGTACATTATTGTAGCAGTAGACTACTTTACGAAGTGGGTCGAGGCTATGCCTACTTTTGGGAATGATGGTGAGACTGTAGCTCTCTTTATTTTCAACCAGGTTATTGCTCGTTTTGGTATTCCTAGAGAGATTGTCACTGATCATGGCAGTCATTTTTAGAATAGCATGATGGCTGAGTTGGCTCTAAAATTAGGTTTCCGATAGGAGCATTCATCTCCGTATTATCCTCAAGCCAATGGGCAAGTGGAAGCCGTGAATAAATCCTTGAAGACAATTTTTCAAAGGACGATCAATAAAGCTCGATCCAACTGGCATATCATGCTATATCCTACACTTTTGGCATACAGGACATTAGTAAAAACTGCAACTGGCTTTACTCCGTTTTAGCTAGTTTATGGGTTGGAATCTTTATTTCCCATTGAATGTGAGATTCCTTCTCTTAAGTTAGTTGTTGAACTTCTTCTTGACAGTTCTAGTCTTGAAGAACATCTCCTTCATCTGGAACATCTCGATGAGCAGTGTCAGGATGCTGCCACGATGAATGAAGCACACAAAAACTGAGTAAATGTTCAGTATGATAAAGCAGTCAAGCCTAGGATTTTTTTGGAAGGTGACCTTGTTTTGGTCTATGCCCAATAAAAGGATGCCCTGGGGGTAGGAAAATTTAAGTGTATGTGGTATGGCCCCTTTATCGTTAAAAAATTCCTTAAAAAAGGAGCATATACCTTGGTTGATTTTGAAGGAAATGAGTTGCCGGAGCCTTGAAATGGGCTCTATTTGAAAAATTATTATGCCTAGGCTTTGGGATGACGTTTTTCTTTTGTATATAGTAGTTTTCAATTGTACATATCTAGTTATTTTTCAATTTTTGATGGGATGGTGATGTTTTTGATCTACTTTGGTAGGTTGTGTCGGAGGTCATGAGTCATTTTGGTTTCGTCGATGGTGCTAGTAGACACACTCAGAACTTAGCTTCCGCGGCTTGGGTGCTTCATTATCCATCCGGTCAGCTGTTAGTATCAAGAGGAGTTTGCATTGGTCCTACTTCCAATAATATAGTAGAGTACACTGCAGTTATTTATCTACTCTCGGACGTAATATCTTTGAGTGTTGATTCGTTGGTAGTTTTCTTGGACTCTCAGCTGGTGGTGTCGCAGTTGAACAATACTTATCGGGTTTGAGATCCATTTTTACTCCGGTTGTTCTTGAGGGTACGTTTGTTACAAAGATCATTTCAATTTTTAACTTTCATTCATATTCCTCGAGATGACAATTGGATGGAAGAGTCATTAGCTAATCAATCAATTGATTGGCATATTAATCATTCCATACAATAAAATTTAATCATCAAAAGCATCATACATTTTTATACATTTGTCACATCACATCAAACATCGCTGTATATATATCATCAGAGTGTTCAAAACTATAAAAAATTTGGATTCATAAGTCATACAAAAAAATTGGGCTTATGCCCGATCATGTTCAGTTTCAAAAAATATACAGTCATCTGATACATCATATCTATGTACTCCTGAGGTCCCTGCCAAGAAGTTGTGTTCCTATAGAACACAATCGCGGTGGCAACTCGGCAGAATAACCATACCCAGTCACGAGGTACTCCTACCACCCGTCTATGGATGGCTTCAGGAAGATATTCCACTGCAGCCATAGGTACTTGGCAGGTTAGCCCCTCCAAGTTCCTCTATACAACCTAGAGGGTCCTGTCTGGATCCACTATATCCGCCTCGCCTCTACGACGCTTATGTCGTGGGTAACCCTGAGGTCGAACTAGTCCAATATCTGTTTCATGACCGTTATAAAATTGTAAGTCATTTTGAATCCAATCAAAAACATATATGTTTTTCACATTTTTTCATACATATCGAAAAAAAAAAAAAAAAAAAAATTATATAAGTCAAAAAATTGCAAACTTACCGATTGTGCCCCATGCCGCGCCTAGTGGAAGGACAAGGTCTAGATCTCCTCGAAAATCCATTCCGGCATAGGGATAGTATTCCATAGCGATGATTTGTTCTCCCCACCAAAGGAAGAACTCATCATCCCAAGTGGTTCGGGGTACTTCACTTCCCCTCAATCTCTTCATCAAGTCAGCCCATTGGGCAATTCTTGGATCTCTCGGGCTACTGATAGAAGAGAACACTTTGGGTCTCAGCCCATGAATCTTCTCGAAGAAGAATGTCATCAAGATTGTACCATATCCAAAATGTTTTGTCTTTACTTTTCGGATAGAAGTCTATTGTTGCTTCATTTTCATCAGTAGAGTTGTACACCAATCATATAAACGAGTTAAGTATTCCACTGTTATACTCATTTGAGTACTGGATGCCTGGTGTAGGGAAGCAGATCTCGCTACCCTGCCAATGGTAAAAAGGAGAATTTTCATGTGCAAGTCTCTTAAATCTTTGATCGAAATTTGAGTTCCAACTTTCTTGGAACCCTCTACGCAGTAGACGTGGACGTAATCTTCCACGGATAGCCCTCCCAAAGGCTTGCCATGTAAGTCTACTGGCTCCCCCCTCCAGGAGAGTCCAGTAATAAAATAGATATCTTCCACTACGATGCTTATGGGCATTTGATCTATTATGAAGCAGTCTTCTTCCGGTTCCCAATAGTTCACAAGCATTTCGAGCAACCGGATGTTACTCTTCATATTTGTAATTTTGAAAAACTTGAGCAATCCACAATTTCAGAGAATATTTAGTAATGCTTGGTCCCGCATGACTTCATTGTCAATGGCATTGTGTTCACGCTCTCTCCAAGATATGGTCATCCTACAAAAATTCAATAATTCATTCATTAGCTACGCATTTTTTCATTTTGGGTTGTGCATACGCGACTTTCTTTGTGCACAATCACGTATATACGCGACTTGGTCATTATAAACCCACGTATGCGCAAACCCGTGATTCTTAGGAAATGATTCTACGGTGAAAATTCCTAATTTTTAACTTATGAATGGAAAAAATGAATAACAAGGATGAATTAAGAGCTTACCTAACAAATTCAGTGAAGTTTGACGGTCGATTGCTCCTATTTTGACGAAAGAGGCTTTTTCTCCAGAGCACTTTTTCCCGAATCAGCAATGTAACAATGAACCAAATATGAGGTAACTTGTGTATTTATGCCCAAAATTGAAAGTTTTTTGCAGAAATTTTTTATGCTTGTTTTTTCAATCTATCTTAAGCTGCATAACCCAGATGCTTGGAAGTGCCCAGATTGGTATATTTTCAGGTACATTTTGATGAATTTGAGATTTTTCCCGGTTTTTGATCCATGACTACTGACCCGTCATGGCAGGTATATGATATTCACTGGCATATAGGTTAGGGAATCCACTTTCCATTGCATTTTGCATACTAGCCCCCATTCTGATCGCTTGCCATAGGGTCGATCCCATCAGTTCATGAGTATTAAACCCATTTCACTTGCCGATTATTTAATCATGACTTCGTGGTAGAGCCTTCCTTTACATGGGCTTCCTAGTTAGTTCCTCGCTATCACTTGTTTCCCATGTTGCGTTTTACGTAGGCTCGGGAGTCTTTTTTAGTCCCGCCATGACTTATGTGTTGAAGCTTCATTCTTCTTCTTCCTCACTATCATTTTTCTGGCTATTACCCTAGAGGCTCCCTGGTGTTGTTGAGTTGTATTACTGCATTGCATATTGGCTACTTGTTTATCCTGGCCTTTAGCCGACTTCATTTGGACTCAATGTTTAAGCCAAATTTTGACCTTGTCTATCTGTACAAGTTAACCATTGCATGCACTTGGCTATCGCGACTTGACACCCTTTTACCCATGGATGGAACATTCCTCTGAGTATCGCTTACCAGTTTCCGCCACCTTGCATTGAGCATAGGATCGTTCCAATCCCAGGAACTAGTGCATCTATTTCTTGATACTCGTTCTATCCATTGTACCATAGCATTCTTTTATTATTTTTCAGGCTTATTATATGAAAAAGACAAAAAAATCAAATATAACAAAAAGAGCGGGAACGGGATGTAACTTCGTTATTTGATGGCAGTACAGTGTCAGTTTGTCGCCCTTGAACAAAGCATATACACTTATATATCTTTCCTCCATTTGGGATGGTTTTAGTTTTGACCTAGGTTCAACCTTTACCTTGTTTCACTTGTCAGTCCTCCCCCGGTTGGTTATCTCTTCCAATCATATGGAGAGTTTGTTCTGCCTCCTGCATAACAGACTTATACAGTGTCACTTTTTACTGCCATGGTCATCACGAGTCGTGCTTTCGTTCAAGGGAAGTCTAACCAGAGTCGGCCATTCTGCGTTGTCTCTTGACTCATTATTCAGTCGGCCTTCCCGGTCTTGTCAGTATCTTGTTCTATCACATCAGATGTTTTGGTCTTCTTCTCGTGCTGGTTTGAGAAGGTCCCCATTGACTTCTTGCTGGCGGGTTTGTCTCTTATCGACTACGACACATTGCTCTGAGAGCAAACCTAGAGCTGCACCCTGGCCCTATTTCCATCATTGATAGGTGACCTTGTGCTCAGCATTTTATCATCATTATGGGTCTTTGACTGAGTGGTTTCCCCTGTGTTTGACGTCAGCATACATTATCACACTTGGGATTCATGCAGTACCTTGATTTCCATTTGACCCTATTGGTGGATTTCTCACCTCTGTGTCATATTTCATTATTGGTTGGTTCAGAGGGTTTCTTCCGTGTGCTAGCTTCATCTTGTGCATGTCGGAAACGTACTTCGGTTTGGTTCCATCACTCTACTTCATCCGATTCCTTCCAAATATTGGCCTGCGGGTTACACTCGCGCTGGACTGATGTGGGATGCCTTAATGCCTTCCTTCCAGCAGATCTTTTCCCATCGACTCCGACTCATTGCTCTGGGAATAAGGTCTAGAGTCTTTTTGTCAGTACCTTAGGGTTTGCAGTCATCAGTGGCAGACTCTTCGCTATCGAAAGTGGGGATTCATCATTGCCTCCTGATTGGTAGATTCTTTCAAGTGTTTGACTTCAACTCATTTATTTGCACTTGTTAGATTGTACTGGGGCACCTTGACGCTCATTTTCATTATTGGTGGGTTGTCTCGCGTTGGTTAACGGTATACATTATTGACCGGTAATCCAACGATTTCTCACATGGTCGACTTCAGCTCATTTATTCCCATTGTGTAGAATTGTGCCATAGTGATCGGTGAAGACCTCAGGTTGCATCAGCATTTTTCGATTCACTTTTAACAGTCCATTCAGTTTCTGCCAGTGATGTCGTTCACCCTTATATGTTGCAGTGTCAGTACAGCAGCATCCTATATGTTGGCTCCCGAGTTGCGTGATTGTACCATGTATTCCACCTATTATGATTTGGTACTTGGAGATTCAATTACTTATATGATCAGATATCCAGTTTCAGCATCATTGATCAACTTTCTATATGTGATACTTAGACATTGATTCTGACTTGTACTTCCGGGCCATGCTTAGATGATTCATTGTGTACTTTCAGCTCAGCTATACTTGTATACATTTTGGATCTATTATGTACTTTCGATATGATGTATTTTTGACTGAGCATGGGTATGCCCGCCTCAGCATGAGTTGACTCTCTGTTTTCTTTCATTGGTTTTTGGCAGGCTGAAATCTGGTGAAGTCCTCTCTTGTCCTTGCAAAGTTCTTTCTATGTGCATAATACATTTCGGCCATCATGTACCCCTTTTGACCTCATATATTAGGGGGCATCTGTTATAGCATCATTTTTCACCCTCATGTGATTCATGATTGTATCTATGGCCTTGGGCACCCATTCCCACAGACTTGAACAAAATTCATAAAAAAAAGTGTTAAAAATCCCATAGGCGGGTATGCCCAGACTTTTCCGCGTGTATACGCGAGTCCACATGTACTTTTCCGCATATGCCATTAAAATCATTAAAAATATATATATATATATATTCCCTATTTTCGGGTTGGGTTGATGGTTACTCCAGTAGTTCAACCACCCCAGCACGTGGCCAACTGTTTCCAACTGATTGAAACTACTTTGAGGGAGTATAAAAGCCCCTCATGTGTATGGCTTAAGGGAGAGAGAAATTTTATAGATATTATACTCTGTTGGAATCCCAATTCAAGTCTGAATTCCCGTGCCTCCTGCACTTTCCCAGATTTTTACAGGAAACCCTTGTTTCCTGGAGATGTTCATCCATTTATATGCCATCTTGAGTGCACAAGTCTTGAAAGTATCTTAGCGAGGCAAGGGCGGGACAGATCCGGACGACGGTCTGTTCGAAGATCGTGGAAGGATTCAGGTGATCTCTCCACTTTTTATTTCTGTACATGCTGTTCGCAATAATGAAGAACCATCTTGTTCCTGAACTTATGTGTTAATATCTATTTGCATATGTGAAAAGATTGATTATTAAGCATTTATTATGGTTTATATAATGTTTCACATGGATTACACTAACGTTTAGGAGAAATATATGCTGTACAACTAGGTTTCTGTGCATGTTCTTTCTTGTTTTCCAGGTTAAGGAGGAAGAAGGGTTGCTGGGGGTTTGAACCCCGCGGTATCTACATCGAACGTAGGACTATGGGTGAGTTCTACTATCATTGTTATCTAGTTTTTAGAATTTAAGTGTGGTTGTGTGTGAGTCCTTATGAATATCATGCCCTAATCTGTGGAGGTTTTGACCCAAAAAACCTCTAGGGTGTTTTTCCCCGAAACACAATTCATCGCCCCAAATCACCACACCTAGTTTGTCAGAAATGCTCTCGATTGCATCACCTGGAATAGTAGAAAGACTCATACGCTATGTACCTCTCTGCCTATATACCCCCATGTTTTTTCCCTTTGTCGAGAAAACCTTTCAATTTACTCATGTACTTCTAAGAAGAACACCCAACAACAAGAAACAACCTCTAACTAATTCAAACTCATCTACTAGGTGTATTAGAAGATGAACCTGTAATTCCATGAAACTCTTCGGTAGTTCCTTCTCAAACGTACAAAAAATCTCAACTATCTCTTGATGCCACCGTGGAATGCTAGCCACATGAAACTCCTTTGACGTGATCCAACGTTCAAATACGAATAATTTAGATATGGCGCATCCTAGGTCTTGAGGGAATTCATGTTTCACACACCCGCGCACAAAAAAAGGATAATGACATTGCAAAGTTATAAAAACGTGCAATAATATACAAAATTAGTTATGTTTTATGATCACCGCATGGGATAAAATTTATTAATATAAAAAATATTAAAATCATGCTTTTGACATTATACATACTCTTATAAGATTCAAATGGTCATGCGATTTCAACCCTGACAAATGGTCATCCACGGTGAAGTAACACCGTAGTGAAGACCCATATGAAGTTGGAACCCTCACTTCCTTTGCCAAAGATATATCATATTTTTTTTAAATCCATGGGACATCACCTTATTTTAAAAACCATGAATTAGAGGGACTAGTGCCTACCTCTGATCTTGTACTTTCTAGTCGTCTTGGTTAATATTTCTTTTTAGTTTTTGAAGTAATAAGATCGTTCCTAACCGCCAGTGTGTCACTTTTTTTTGATGATATGTGCCTCCATAACGAAGATGAAACATTTTTAAATATATGCATGGGATCTAATAAGTGCGCAATCTTAAGATGCTCCCAATACGGGAGGTCATAAGAGATATATTTCCTTTTCATCCCAATGGGAAATTTCTCAACATAGGTGTTGAAGAAATCTGGATCATCAAACTCCTTCTCCTTCTCTCTCTCATATTCTCTAAGCCATTTAGCTGGTGTCATTATTGGAGGCATTTGGGTTCTTTCTCGTTTACCATTTAAAGCAGATGCTGCTCTTCTCTAAGGGTGTTTTTCTAGTGGGAATATCCTGGAGAAATTCAACTAGCATTGGAACACAGGTAGGTACTTTCTTCATCATAGAAAATTATAAATTACATATAATCTAGAGTAAGTAGTTTACATTTGTCCTGTTTGTTTCTAGCTATCCTTGTGATACTAGGGAGATCTTTTTTGTCCACGAGAACGATTTATTTTTCTAAAAAAATGGCGACCCAATTGGGGATGCACCATTTTGTTAGGTGGATAAATCCTTCTTGCAGACAAGAATGATCTCCCAAGTATCCTAAGGATATCTAGAAACAAACGGACAAATGTAAACTACTTCCTCTAGATTATGTATGATTTATAATTATCTATTATGAAGGAAAAGGACGTACCTATGGTCCAATGCTCGTTGTATTCTTCCAATGCTCGTTGTTCCAAAGAAGACACCTCTTAAGACCTGTAATCAAAGGCATGAAAGATAATCAAAAGCACCTGCAACATATACTAATTTAAAAATCACAAATCTATCTTAATGATCAAGGAATTTAAGAAATAAGTCATTCAAGTAAACACATAAACAACTTATTGAGAAAACAAGATCCATTTGTATTATCTTTAAATTAAAGAAGGAGTCTTACAACCGCGTTCACCTTGATGTCATACAGGTCCTTCTGGGGTTTGGAACAAGCATTTTCCTTTGGTATGACAAGCCCTTCCACTCTTTGAACCAGCCAAAATACGAGTGTGTAATCTTTCTCACATGGATAACGGCTTAGAAAAAGAATATGTTTCTTCAAAAATTCCCTTCTCTATCATAGCTACCGAGTACAAATCAAGTACTACGTGTATACAAAATGTATAGACAAGTTTTTACATATATCAGCATCTGCCCTTAAGACTGAACCATGGCTTCAATTTATAGCAGAAGGGAAGTAGTTTTAGTTCCGAAAAGGAAGGGATAAAGTCCTTTCATGAAGGGATTAAGCTCCAAATACCAAGGAATAGGCTCCTTTAATGAAGGGATGAATTTTCATGAATGGAGGGAGTGAAGCTTCGATCAAATAATGCCTTCTAGAAGCTTCCAGTTGGTAGAATATTTGACCAGCTGGGCTTCTAGAATTTACTTTTTCTTCCATTTTACCTTTTATGGGGGTCTACAGTTTTAATACACAAAACGTGCGGTAGGTATCACATTTTTTCTTTACGAAAGGTGTGGTACTGCAGGTAATGGCTAGGAAAAGTGCAGAACTGGGGTTTTTATGATTTTTATGAGCTTTTCTCCAAATCCAAGGCTTGGTTTAGGAACTTTAGGGTTTTAGACCTCTAAGGGAGCATTATATTGGTATTGATGAACCCAAATAGAAAATAAAATGTCATGGTGACAAAATAATGTGTAACAATACTTGCCAAAATTCAGAGATGGAAAATGTGATGAATCAACACTTCATTTAATAAGATTTCATATGCATGTGTGTAAGTTGAAGATTAATTTTCATGAATATTTTTTAATGAAGATGTTCATGATCACATTAGAAGAAAAGCATGGTTTTGATATGAAATCTTGCCTCCTCCTTGTATTTATTCTCTCAAGGATTTTCACTCAGTATTTTTTGAGAAGTATATAGAAACCTATCCTTCTTTGCTTTTGATTGAGGATTTTTGTGATCAATTTGAGAATTTTACTCAAGAGACAGAAAGTGATTATGGTGATGAATATTTTATGGATGATGAAATCTTGGATGATTTGAATGAAAACCATTTTCACTGCTATGAGAAGATCATGAATTCTACCCTGTATGATAGCAAACTTGAGCATAATTCTTCAAAGGATGACATTGATCTTCCATCTTCCAAAGTTGATGATAATTTAGCAATATTTCCAATCTTCAAGCGATCTAGATATATATGAATATTTTCTATCCAACTACCCTTCATCCCTTTCATCTTCTGAGTTTTTAATTCAGGAAGAAATATGTGCAGATCAGAATATTGAGTTTAATTGTAAAGAAACTCTAGAGAGTCATGATTTATTCATTTAGGTCAAAAATAGTGTAAAACATGTATTTTGTCTTGATTTTTATGAACATGTTCAACAACCTTCAAATGATCAAGATATAGAATTTTTTCAAAGCCACGACAATTCTCTTTCTGATATACATGAAAAGCCACTTATAGATATTTGTGTTGATGCTGATTTGGCTACCTCAATTGAAGATCTGTGAGAACATAAAAATATTGTCTCTGACCTGGATTATATGGAAGATAACATTATTGCATTTTTATTTAATAAGGATCAAACAAATAAAGAAGAAAAATCATCCACTATATCTGAAAGCATCTCTCTTCTTTTTGATAATCAACAAGAGGTAATGTTTCATGATTTTAAAGACCCCTTGGGCAGTCTGTTTCAAGAATTAGAAAAGGTGGAGGGTTTTTTGTTCACCATCAAAGGTTTTGGGCTCATATTTCATTTTTAGTTTCCATTTAATCAATATTTATTTATGCCAGGTAGAGTTGAATACAAGCATCACACAGGTAGTCATTTACTTGATTGGTTACATTGGATCTTTGACTTCACTTGATAAAGTGATTTATTGATCAGTTAGAGTAGGTAAGGTGTGATGAATCAACTCAACATTCTGAGCATATTTTTCAGTGTCATTTTCTAGTAGAGTTTGTAGTTGATGATGTACAGTTCAGTTTTCAATTTGATTTGAGTCAGTTTAAGGATCATAGTTGTAGTGAATCCATTGCCCAATGGTAAGGCTACCTAATATAAAATGTTCTTGACACCTCTTGAAGGAGCTTACATTCTGAGTTGGAGCCAATTTTAGTGTCAATATGTCAGTGATCAAACATACTCTTTTAGTTAATTTCCTAGTAGGCATAGGTCAAATTTTTTGGTCTTTTCAAACAAGTTTTCAAACTAAATTTTGGTCACTGAAGGAGTCTAGGTTAGAAATGATGCTCCCCTCATCCCACCAATGGCCATCATCACCTCAAAGATCATCCCATTCATTTTCATTTAGAATTCTTAGGTCATTCACTTCATATCATTTAGATCTGTTGTCTAGGTGTCATTTTTTTCCTTTGAAAAGTCCAATTTGTCATCAAAAAAGGCAAATGATCCTTCATTTCCATCATATAAGTCTTCTAAAGGGAGTTAGCATACTTCGGAGAATAAAGTAAGACAAGTTGTCTTATTTCAAAATTTGTTTCAATATGAAAGGATTTCAAAAAGGAAAAACTATCTTCATAGTTATTTTTTTCACTAGAGGACAAAAATTCATTTCAAAAGTTTATAAAAGGAAAAAAAGAGGCTCATTCAACTCATTCTTCTCTTTTCATGTGTGGTAGATATCCTCTCTTACCTCCATTTAACTCCATAGTGGTCGAGGTTTTGCATAATATTAGCAAATTTTCTCCCAAGAGGCCTTTGTTACGCATATGGAGGCAAGTGTTACGCATCTAGAGACTGCTGTTACGCATATGGAGGTTGCTGTTACACATAAGGAAAAGTTTTTATGCATCTATAGATTGTGTGACGCATCTCGCAGAGCTGCTACACATTGGGTTTTTGGTATCCAACTACTTATTTTGTTGAGATTCAAAGGTAAGATGATGAGCTTAGTGAAAATAGTTGCATTCACTAAGTGGGCCTACAGGCTATTTTTGGCACAAGTCTATTTTTAGACTATGTTTATTTTTAGACATGGTGATCATATTTTAGAAGTTGCAGGATTCTATTTGTGGATGGTTGATCAAGTTGGAAAAATAGATGAAATTATGTTTTTAGAATATTGGGCGAAGTCTATTTATAGATTGTAGATCTAAAAATAGAAGTGTCGATTATTATTAGCTCTTAATAATAATCCGACAATAAATAGCAAATTATTCTCTTATAGAAATTAATTTCAGTGCACATATTTGGAAAATTAGTGGGCTAAATAAATTACACAATTCATAGGGTTTAGTGGTGGTTCATGCATGGAGGACTCAGTTAGAACTGAAGTGGCAAAGTTATGACATAGTTGGAAGAGTAGTTCATGGAGTTCTATTCAGTTTAACTCAGTTAGACTCAATTGAGTTAGTTGTAACTAGTCTAACAGAATGATACACTAGTGAGAGTGGAGTGAATTAATTCACAAATAGTAACTCATTAATCAACTGAAAAAATACAGTAGTTAACTACAGTGCATGTCAGTTCTAGTGGAGACCCAATGGAGAGATAGATGAAAGGGAAAGATGGACTATCTGTTGTGACTATAGTGATGCATTGATTGCAACACACACACATTGGAGTTTCCAATGAGGATTTCACAATCAAGGAAAGGGTAATTCAAATTCATTCATAGCTATTCTTTAGCAGGGATTGCGCAATGGAGGCAAGCTAGTAGGAGAGTAGAAATCAATGCATGGATTTGCAGATTTCTTCTATGTCAGTGTGTGACGATTGATTTTACTGAGAGCTTGATGTACTAAGCTTTGTATGAGATTGTTACATGATCTCCATTATACATAATATATGATAATTGGGGTTTTCAGCTTCAGGCTTTCCCATTAAACAACTGTGTTATGTGTGATTGTTTTTATTTATGCTTCACATGTGTTTGCAATTAATTTTCCGCAAAAGATTAGCAGTGGAATGATTCTGTATTTTGCAAGAAGATAAAATATTGTGACATCATGGGAATCTGGATGTATGAATTCTTAATGTATATAATTTCTACATGGTATCAAATCAGTGTTAATTCTTGAAGATTGTAATTGTGAAGAATTGTTGAGTTTGTGCTAGTGGACAATTCGAATTTGCTACAAAAAATTCTTGGTGCAGAAGTTGAGTATACATTGAAATGTCCTTCAATGGGTTGCAATTGGAGTATTCCCTTGATGGGAGCTCGAATTACATAGCCTATAAGGATAGGATGGAGGTGGTACTGGAGGATAATGGACTGAAGGAGTTCATTGATAGCGATGTTCCTAAGCCAGGATCTAGCAATGTTGCATTACTTGACGCATGGCAAAAGAAAACAAAAAAGATAAGAAGAATTCTGTTGGAAGGTGTGACGGACCATATTGTGTCTAGAATTCATGGGAAAGCCACTCCATTCTTAATGTGGAAGACTTTTACAGATTTTTTCCAATGTAGAAGCGACCATAGGAAGTTTTCACTTAAAGAAAAGCTCAAAAAATAAAAATGGAGAAGGGCGACAGTATTCCAAAATACCTCACGAAGTTTGTCCACTGCAAGGATGAACTGGGAAGTGTGGGGGCTACTATTGATGATGAAGAATTGGTGAGCTTGGCTCTCCTTGGGCTTCCAAAGTGTTGTCATAGCTACGAAGACTCTGTCAATGGATGTGAGAAACTGTCGGGATGGGAGCGAATTTAGTTGAATCTTGTGTAGGTGGAGATAAGGCGGGGTACCAGGGATGGCTCTTCATCGAAGAATGAAGATGAAGAGAATTGTGCTTTGGATTTCAAAGAAAGGAAAGGGAAGGGGAAGAAATTTCCTTCAAAATATGATGCTAAAGGCAAGACGTAGGATTTTCCCAAGGTGAAGTGTTTTCACTGTCATGAACATGGGTATTTCACCACTAACTGCCCACAGAAGAAGAAGAACAAGAAGGTTGCGGGAGATGGAGCTGGAGAGGCCTTAGCCTTGCAATTTGAACTTGGTTTCTTCTTGATTGCATGCTTGGTTTCAAGCTATATGGAATCGGTGTGGTATCTTGATAATGGCGTGTCTTTCCATATGACGGGAGAGAAGGATTTGTTTAGTGACTTGGAGGAGAAGGACCTCCTGATGCATATAGAGATGGGTGATGATGGTTGATATAGTGCGAATGGAATTGGGACCATTACCTTTGAGAGGGATTTTGGTAATCCATTCTTGTTAAAGGATGTTATGCATGTTCCAGGTATGAAGAAGAACTTGGTCTCGGTCACAATGTTGGAAGACAAAGGTTATGATGTTGTTTTCAGTGAGGAAAAAGCCTTCCTTTGACATAAAAAAATGAGTCAAACCAAGAAGATAGGGATTCTAGTTAAGAATCTCTACAAGATGGAGGTAGATGGCTATGCTGCAATGGTGGGAAAAATAGAAGAAGTGGTGAGTTGAGATGAGGGTGAATTATGGCACAGGATATTGGGCCATCTTCACCATGCCTCTTTGAAGATTTTGCAGCAGATTTCTATTGGAATTCCCAATGGTACTCTTGCACAGTCAGATCAATGCAAGGGATGTACTTTGGATAAGTTTGTGAAGACCACTTTTCATGAGAAGGAGAACCGTGCTTCAGTGATCCTGGAGAGAATTCACATAGATGTGTGTGGACCATTCTCGGTTGCTTAAACAGAAAAACACAAGTATTATGTTATATTTGTTGATGAATATTCTCGTAGATGCTAGATCTTCTTCATGTAGAAGAAGAGTGAAAATTCTCAAATTTTTGTGAGTTTAAAGCATTGGTGGAGAAGGAGTCGAGGAAGCAAGTGAAATCTCTACAGAGTGATAATGGTGGTGAATAAATCTCGGGTGAACTCAAATACTTATATAATAAAGAAGGAATTCAAAGAGAACTCATAGTGCCTCATAACCCATAGTAGAATGGGGTCGTTGAGAGGAAGAACATAATTATCGTGGGTGTTGCATGAGCAATGATGCATGACCAGGGCCTACCGATGCACTTGTGGGTGGAAAGATGCTACACTATGGTGAATGTGCAAAACCGTTGTCCTCATAGAGTACTTGACATGAGTACACATGAAGAAGCTTTTACTGGTAGGAAGCCTGATATTTCTCATTTGAAGATTTTTGGCACATCTGTTTACATTCATGTGACAAGGGATGCCAGGAAGAAGTTGGAGCTCACTACAGAAGTTGGGATATTTTTTGGGTACACAGAAAAACCCCATAATTATCATGTGTATTTTCCAGACAGTCGGATGACTGTGGTGTGACGGGATATAAAATTCAATGAGGTGAAAGCCATGAAGTTGTCTCTTGAGAGGGAGCTATGCTTGCATGTAGAGGAGGAACTTCTTGTTCCAAAAGATGAGCCTCTAGATGTGGATCAACCACAAGAGGAGATTCATGGAGTGGAGGATTCCACTCATGTAGAACCAAACATCAGACAAGGTAGAAAGCGTACCACAAAAGCTGAGAGACTGAAGCTTGACGCAGCACAGAATGTAGGAGTCCCTACATCGTAGAGTAGACAGAGACAGTCACTTGACCGACTTACTGGATACATGGATCTTATGAGCAAGTGTATCATGACAGAGACATTTTATTTTCAAGAAGCAGTGCAGGAGCCCACATGGGTAGATGCCATGGTGAAGGAGTATGAATCCATTGTCAGAAATAGTGCTTGGGAGATTGTTCCAAGGCTGGTGGGAAAATCAGTTGTAGGATCAAGATGGATCTACAAGGTAAAGCAAGCTGCTGATGGGAGCATCGAGAAGTATAAGGCAAGATTTTTTTCCTGGGGCTTCTCACAGATTGAGGGGATTGATTATGAGGAAACCTTTGCACTTGTCGCACGATATTCTTCCATAAGGACCATCCTTGCTTTCTCAGCGCATATGGGTTGGCACATTCATCAGATGGATGTGAAGACTGAATTCCTTAATCAGATCATTGAGGAAGCGGTGTACCTTGAGCGTCCTAAAGGATTTTAGATCTTCAGCAGTGAGTCGCATGTGTGCAGGCTCAAAATAGCATTGTATGGGCTGAAGCAAGCACCACGTGCTTGGTACACATGGATCGACAGCTATTTCACTGGATTTGGCCTCACCAAGAGTGAGGCGGATGCAAACCTGTACGAAATTGTGGTGGAGGGTAAGATTTCAATCATCATTCTTTATGTTGATGATTTAATACTAACAGGTGATGAGCTGTTGATACACTCATGCAAGGTAGATCTTGCGAAGCAGTTTGAGATGAAGGATTTGGGCCTCCTTCATTATTTCCTTGGATTGGAAATATGGCAGCAGGAAGGTGAACTATTTGTGTCTCAAGGCAAGTATGCCCAGGAGATACTAGAGAAGTTTCACATGCAAGGATGCAAGCCTATCGACACTCCTCGTCTAGGAAATTGGAGGAAAGAGGATGCTACATCGGCAAAGGTAGTGGGTGCCACTATTTATTGAGAGTTGGTGGGTTCGCTCATGTATTTAGTTAATACAAGACTGGACATATGCTATGCAGTTAACCAACATTCACAAGTGATGGTTAAGCCTATCAAGCTCTTTTGGAAGGTAGGCAAGCATGTCCTGAGATATCTCATGGGCACATCTGAGTATGGCTTATGGTACAGATAGATGGAAGAGGTGAAGTTGCATGGCTTCACGGATACAGATTGGGCAGGCAGCCCAATAAACAGAAAGAGCACATCAGGAGGGATTTTCAGTATTAGATCTATGGCAGTTTCTTGGTACAGTAGGAAACAAAGATCTGTGGCACTGAGTTCAGCGGAAGAAGAATACATGGCAGCAAGTCAAGCTGCATGTGAGGCTATCTGGATGAGGAAGATCCTAGTTGGTTTGTTCGGTTCACATTTACATCCTACAATGATACATTGTGATAATAAGAGTTGCATTAAACTCTCGATTAATCCTATTTTTCATGATAGATATAAACATATTGATATCCGGTATCATCATATCAGAGATTGTGTGCAGCAGAAGATCATGTTGCTTCAGTACATTCCTACGGAAGATCAAGATGCATTTATTCTGACGAAGGCACTCACTAGGAGAAAATTTGAATACCATAGAGGCAGGATAGGGGTGAAGGATAATCCGTATCTTGTTGAGAGGGAGTGTTGAGATTCAACAAGATGATGAGCTTAGTGAAAAGAGTTTCCTTCACTAAGTGGGCCCACAGGATAATTTTGGCACAAGTCTATTTTTAGATATGGTGATCATATTTTAGAAGTTGCAGGATGCTATTTGTGGATGGTTGATAAATTTGGAAAAATAGATGAAATTGTATTTTTAGAATATTGGGGGAAGTCTATTTATATATCGTCGATCTAAAAATATAAGTGTCGATTATTATTATCTTTTAATAATAATTTGACAATAAACAACAACTTAATCTCTTGGAGCACTTAATTTCAGTCCACAGATTTGACAAATCAGTGGGTTGAAGGAATTAGAAAATTCCTAGGGTTTACTGTTGGTTCATGCATGGAGGAATCAGTTAGAACTGAAGTGGCAAAGTTATGAAGGAGTTGGAAGAGTATTTCATGGAGTTGTATTCAGTTTAACTTAGTTAGATTCAGTTGAGCTAGTTGTATCTAGTCTAACTGAATGATACACTAGTGAGAGTGGAGTGAATTAATTAGTTAATTATTTCAAAAATAATAACTCATTAATCAACTAAACACATACAACAGTTAACTACAGTGCATTTTAGTTCCAGTGGAGACCCAGTGGAGAGATAGGTGAAAGGGAAAGATGGACTATCTGTTGTGACTATAGTGATGCATTGATTGCACCACACACACATTGGAGTTGCCAATGAGGATTGTGTAGTCAAGGCAAGGGTAAATTGAATTCATTCAGAGCTATTCTTCAGCAAGGTTTGCGCAGTGGAGGTGGGCTAGCAGGAGGGCAGAAATCGGTGCATGGATTTGCAAATTTCTTCTATGTTAGTGTGTGACGATTGATTTTACTCAGAGTTTGATGTACTAATATTTGTATGAGATTGTTACATGATCTCCATGATACATAATATATGATATTTGGGGCTTTCAGCTTCATGATTTCCCATTAAAAAACTGTGTTATGTGCGATTTTTTTTATTTATGCTTCACATATGTTTGCAATCAATTTTCTGCTAAAGATTAACAGTGGAATGATTCTATATTTTGCTAGAAGATAAAATATAGTGAGATCAAGGGAATCTGGATGTATGCATGCTTATTGTATATAATTTCTACACGAATAAGTTGAAGGATCACGAAAAATTGTTTCTAAAGCTTATACATCAGTAAGTGGACATTCTAACATCCTCTCAAATTCAGTTTACAAGGAAACTCATTGATTTTTTTTCTTACCTTCTCTCCCATTACATTCTCATGTTTTTCCTATCATGGAGTGAGTTCACTATACTAAACCATAACACCCTAATATAACACTATCATACACCTCCCACATACATTATACTCTCATTCCTCACCATCCATACCCTTCTTAAGAAGCATTTCCACCAAACCCTAATTTCTAGCCAATTTTCTAGTGTTAAACTGGGAAATTCCTATGTTTCCCTCATTTGACCACTTTTATCACATCCACTTCACCTAATTTCACTCATAATATGGAGACAACATACAAGTCTACCTCTTGATTTTTTATTATTTGTTTTTTTGAATTTTTAATTTTTTTGAATTTTGAATTTATTTATTTTATTTTATTTTATTTATTTATTTATTATTTATTATTTTTTTTAATTTTATTTATTTATTTTTTTCATAATTTTCCTTGGCTTCAAAGCCCTTCATCTCACCCTCTAAGCCTACCCCATCACTATACTCTGTTTTTCAAAATTGCACTACACATACCCATTTCATCTACACAGTAGGGTTTCATATTTTCAGTGATAGAAATTATGCAGAGCGAGAAGAAAATACTCAAGGGTGGGCACCACATAATATTTGAGCCCTCCACCATGCAAGAAATTAATGCTTCACCATTGGCCAAAATATGCTTTGAGACGACTTGATGTTTGAGGTTCTGTGAGAATATTATGGAGGGAGGATATCATAATCAACTTACAAAATTATTTTCCTCTAATATCAACATGGGAAAGGCCATCATTGCAGGTGTGGATTTTACCCTATCAACAGATGTGATTTCTTCAACAACTAGTATACCTAGTCATGGGCATAAGTGGTTTAAGGGCATGGACATAGACCTTGAAGATTACAAAATGTTCCTCAAGCCCCATGCTAGAGAGAAACCTGAGTACATATTCCCTTTAAAACACCTGTTTGATAAATATGCTCCTTTCATGAGGTTAATAATGAATTATTTCATATGTGAGGTGAGATTTTCCAGGTTATATAGGTACCATATCAGCTCATTGATGCATTTCACCTCTACCAAATCACTTGACTCACCACATTACTTGTACAAAAGCCCATTACTAAGAAGTTCATAGTAAAAACAAAGATCACTACCCAAGTCTTTCCCACCATGGTCTTGTCAAAATTATTGCGTTGTATCACCTTTCAGCCATCATCATGAATTGGGAAGCCTTCATGGAGAGAGTAGCAGTGGTGCCCACTACTAGTCCTCCTATCATGCATAACCCACCATCACCATCAATGTCATCACAACAAATGGAGTTTGGTTCTTCCATCATGCAAATTCAGATTTCAAAGACTCCTAGGGTTGTTGAGGTCACATACACCTATGAGAAGGGAAACAGATAGGTATTTCCACCCGAAACTATCAAAATTGTACCTAAACTTGACACTATTGTTGAGAAAAGTGAAATAGAGGAGAAGCCTCTCATGCATGAAGATGAAACACCTTTGCACCAACATAGTGAGCTAATGCCATTGGAGGTTGAGGTGGCTGATCAAGTTGAGGTAAAATAAGCCGAGGATGTCATTAAATAGAAATATGCAGAGATTGTAGAGCTTAATTTTAAATTATCCAATACTAATACCATGGAAGCCCTACTACAGTAAGAGAATTGGAAATTGAAGGAGAAGGAGTTGATAGAAATCAAACCTAAGCCATACCTAGAGGCAGATAAAGGTAAAGGGAATCAAATCATAGATGTTAATCAAATGCAGGACATGAAGACTAAAACATAGCTTAGAAGGCCAAATACAAGAGGCCTCAAGAGGGCGTTGGAACTAGAAAGAAAATCATCTCATCCACCTGAAAAATTGACTTTTGATGAGTTTATAGCCATGGAGATCATCCAAGACAATGAGTACTGGTTGGGAAGGGAAAATGAACATCTGGAGAAGCTCTTTAATAGAGCCAAGAGAGACAATAACCTCCAAAGACACATGGAAAATCACTATTGTGCAAGGAGCAAAATTTCAGAAATAAGGCTAAAACAACGGAAGAAAGGGCTAAAAGAGACTCAAATGAAGATTAAAGAGAAGGATAGCTTATATTTACTGGATGAATATTCCTTGGTTCTTTAGCCCATCACTCACAGGTGGTACAAACCAATTTTGAGAAGTATTGAAGAATTTTGGTTTTTTTGTGATTTTTACACAGATCTGGAAATTCTCTCTGTTAGTGTGAATCTTTTGTCGTAAAATATCACTTCAGCTATGCATAAAAAATAGCCCTAACATCGATTATGGCTGTAAAATATCTTTAAGTTTGCTGCACAAATTCAGATCTAAGCACAAAATACATTAAGAAGATAAAATATAATATGGCTCCATGCATCAATAGACAAGGCAAGAATAATGTATTTAAAAGAATTTTATATTATATTAAAGAATGGGGCACCTGAGAGGAAAACAAGAAAGGTGTTTTCCGGTTCTCCTCAGTGGGATGGGTTCTTGAAAGTCCTCAGTGTTTCAGATCTAGCATTATTCTCTCTTATTGGTGTAGAAAAACAAACATAGAACTCAATGGGAGTTCACAAAGCAAAATGGAAAATGGTGACCAAGAGTAGATCCAGAGTGATCTAATGCATTGAAGGTGACTAATGAATGGGGAAAACCCTCTTATTTATAACAAAATATTGGGGCGTTCTAGAACTCGGTGCATGAATAAAATATTATTAATCGAATTCTAGAAGCACCTTTTAGGAATATTTTATTATATTTGTTGGAGGGAAAAGGATTATTGACTTGGGTCAATTCCTTTATTTATAAATAATAAATAAATAAATGATTTATTTATCATTTTAGGGGAATGATGGGAATATAATTAAATAAATAATGGTTTATTTAATTATTCATGGATGATTTAGTCAAATTTAACTAAGAATATTATTTAAATAATGATTTAAATAACTTGCTCTTAGGAAATAATTAAATAAATAAGGATTTATTTAATTAATATCCTTGTTTTGGGTTAAATATGACCAAATGAGTTATTTTATATGGTGAAAGAAATTTTACTTAGGGTAAAATTGGTCTTACATGGTGTACTTGGGTTCATCTAATAATAATAGGTTAGATAACCAAAAAATGGTGTAACATATTGCCCCCAAATGTATGAGTGTTAGGAGAAAATCGTATGACCGAAGTACATTGTAAGAAATCAATCAGTAGACATCAAAAGGGAAGTGAGAGAGAGAAGTGTATTGTTGTCTGATGTGCTAAAGGACTAGACCCTGAGCAGACGAAACTTACGGGTGCAACAAGTCTCTAGTTTATGAAGTGGTACCTATGCTAAAGGCGGCAGGGGAGGCATACCTATGCCTGCCGAGACAAAGTACAAAGAATAAGGCACCTAAATAACCACAGAACACAATAATAAAGCATGTGTTGGCCTAAACATGAGCTAGATAAAGAACATGATGAATCCCACATACATGTGATGCCTGGAAAAACCACAAGGACTTATACAATAATATGGTAGTACATGAGATACAAATACGCCCAAATGCCCCCTACACATGGGGAAGGGGTCACCAAATCTGACAGATACATGCGAATCGAAAAGGCGCTGCAAGCGGCTGAGGCCGATATGATCAAATGAGAGGAGCTGCATTGAGGGCAGATATGAATAAGTCATCCGGGTTTGTGGGGGGCTACCTGCAGGACCACCCCCTCATGAGGGTTGAGACATCTCACACATGCCCGGGAATCACCAATAGCTGCTGCTGCGTCAGTGGACCATCAAGTGTATATATCACGATCATTCTGGGAAGAGCTCTAACCAATGGTACACTACCCCCTAGACCTGACTTCTGGAGTAAATGAGTTGATGTCGAAAGAAGTAGGTCTGCCATAGGTGAGGAAATAAGGGAACCCCAACTAAGGCACGAGGGAAAATAGTAGAGCAACGGATAAGTAGACACTGATGATGATGATGGAATGAGAGGAACAAAGGAGCGGTTGGATGACTTCTCTTATTAGAGCATAAAGTGTATGAATGGCTTGGCAGCGACTGACACACTATCATGATGGATAATGGACAAAGGTACTAATGGCCATAATGTGTGACACGAGAGAGGGACCAAGCAGGAAAGGATGGAGAACTATGGCGGGGTACAAAAGGACTCGGGATAGACTCCGTGAATGTGATGGTGACTCAACTCGGATGCTCTAAGCAAGAGTGAATCAATGGTGCTACTTCGTAGTACGGGTCCAATGGGGGACTGTAAAAGCATGAGTACAATAAGGTAACTCATGGCAAAAATGAACACAAATGAAGATTAGTAAGGAGGCAAAGTGGTGCCTCAAGTACAAGTATCGTAAGTGAATAAATTCAATTTTGAGAAGAGGTGAATAGACCCTTCATGGACAAAATGGCTCGTGGTGAAGTATCAAAACATAAAAAACTGATAGATACCCATTTGAGTGCTCGGTGAGAGCTTTCCAACAATGCAAATGGTGTGTCAAACGGGGCTACGGTTTGGTCACAGTGGGCAAAAGAAAAAACATTGGTTTTCTTCTAATAGGGCGTTTTCACTCCAAAATCATTCATTTGCTTGTGGAGCTGTGGTGAATGTGGAGAGGAGAGAAGGCGCTAAATCTTGTGGTGATCATAGCGGACAAACCGACCATTGGAATTTTGATCCGTTAGCTGCAGGTAAGAGGCCTCATCCTAAGCTTTGTTTTTGATGGATTCAAATTGCAGATTAGGGCTTTAAATCTTAGTAACTTCCCCTACTTCATCATTACGGTCAGGTCACATTTTTTGGGGAAACATCTGCGACCTGGGACACAGGTTTGGGCTTAAAAAGTGCGACCTGGCCTAGGTTTTGCCCAAAAAGTGTGACCTGTTAGATGTGGGGGGTTTCAGTGCTGTTATGGGCTGAGATGCTGTTTTGGTGTAAGTTAATTCAGTTTTGTTGATCCGAAGGCTGAAAAAAATGATGTTTTTGTGCAGATATGGCAGATATATGGATCAAGTGGAGAGAGAGAGACTTAGGTACATTATGGACGGAAATCCAAGCGGATCAGGGTGTCCGTCGTGCACTGGCCAGGTATGGGGTTCTAAAATTTTTGGAGAACCCTTTGATGAGGGCTAGAGAGCCCTTGTTGGCCCGGATTATCAATTATTGGGATCCAGATCATGAGGATTTTGTAGTGCAGGGGCATAGGATCAAGCTAACGGTCCAGGATTTGTATTTATTGACTGGTCTCCCTCCATTAGGGATGGTGGGAAATATGCAGCCAGTGTTACCACAGGGGGCGTAGAATTATGGAGTTTTTTGATCTAAATTGTCATCCAGGTGTTTGAGTCAAAGGGACTTGGATATCCATTGGTGATCTAGAGAGGTTGGAGACCCGGGCAGTGGCCACAGTAGTGTTGCGGGTCTTGGGTAGCCAGGCATTCCATCACATCACTGGAGGGCAGATGATGAATGTGGAGAGTGTGTTGGGTGGGACCTACTATGGATGGGCCCAGATGATGTTGGTATCGGTGAAACGACAGCTGTCGCTATGCAAGCGGCAAGTGAATCATCATTGCGCCTATGGGACGGTGTTGTGCTCTTTCTTCTTTGAGAAGATCCTGACCTTATGACCTCGTGTACAATTTTCTGATGGAGGTCCGAGAGAGCCCTGGATGCATCGGTGGGGATGAATACTGTGTAGAGGAGGGGGAGGGGTGGTCGGATGGGTGTTCCGACCAGAGTTCTTCACGCATTGGGATCAAATTCCATTATACATAGACGACTATCCCTATAGTGGGATGAGTTATTGGGGAGATCCGGACTTGCCGCTTCCACCTGGTCGAGTGTGGGGGCCCGATGGTAAGGGACAAGAAACTAATATGTTATGTTTATTTTAGAGTTTTGTGACTAGGATACATAGTGCTAATCGTGATGTTTTTTGGAATGCAGATATAGCTCCGGTAAAACTGGCTAGATATATGGGACGACCTGTAGCGACAGGAGCAACAGGTGCGAGTGGATCAAGGATGTCGCAGAGTGAGGACATGGCTGCTCTGGTGGAGGACATTCATCGTAGATGTGAGGGATTGCTGACCAGTGTATCGGAGCGTGGTTGGTAGGATTTAGACGACGGTACATAGAGTTATGTATTTGGCTACCCTGGGAGTGGCGAGGTATCATGCAATGCATGGCGATGGCCGGTCAGGCTGTGCGTAATCTACGAGCTGCGGGAGCAGAGCCATTGGCTCGGGATCCTCCAAAGAGTGATGATATGTAGGGTAGGTGGTGCCCCCTAGTGTCTATGTAGGGGTGAGTGGTGCCCCCCATGTTTGTAGTTTTGTTATTGTAACATGCTATGGGCATGTCGTATGTTTCAAAGTAGATGGACTCCAAAAACACATGTTATATAATATATATGATGCATTTGCTTGATGGTGTTAAATGTTATTTTTTTGTGTGTGATATATGCCAGTCTAGAACATGATTTGCTATTTGATCTACGTAGTGATTTTGATCTCTAGGTATATGGATAAATGTAATGAATCTAAATTCATGTATCAAAAGTTTCACTCGTAAATATTCTCTAAACAGGATAGGGTTATGCACATGATAGACACCATTAATTTGTAAGACGAGAAGCAGGGAATCTAAATGGACATGTAGATGGAGGATGTGATGAGAGAGGGCATCGGCTAAGAGACCACAAACTGCATCATATTCGGCCTGATTATTGGTTGCTTGACCAATGTAGACCCCATTTGCAAGAACCAAGGTATGCAAGGGGGTAAAGATAGCCCATGCTACTGAAGCGAGATGGCGGGAATAACGAATTGCTCCATCGGCGTAGCCCAGATAAGGTATGGATGAAAGGACCGATGTAATAGTCTCATAAGACAAGAAATGGGAAGGATGAGAAAAATTATGACAGTGTGAGTAAAGGATAGACCTCCAATGACGGCTACAAGAGGGAGCAGTTAGGGTAGGAAGTCTAGGACTCATGGATCGACGAGAGGGAGATGAATGAGAACTATGGGATGAAGGGCGGGCACTCATGCTGCGAAGAACATCGAAGATACGGATGGTATGATCAGGATTAGGAGAGGGAATGGAAGGGTCAAGGAGACCAGACGACGCTGCAGAGGTAACGAAATCATCAGTATGGGAAGAAATGTGCAGATACGGGTCATCATGGGGAATGACGGAAGAACAAGTAAAAATATCGTCAAAATATGAAGAAACCATGTCTGGAGGAGAATCAAGCAGAATAGGTGGAGTGGGTTCAGAAGGAATGTACTCCAGGGAGAGTGCGGATGATGATAGGTATAGAAGGGAAGCAGTAGGATCCAACATCTCAACATCAGGGGGAGGAATATCAATGGTAGCAGGGGGATCCTTGAGTAGACTGGATGCATATTGAGCAAGGATGGGAGAGGGGGATTGATTCTGTTCAACTTCGTACTCACGGATGACCTCTAAAGAGGCTCGGTACTGCGTGAGGTGAGGACAATGGTGAGAATAATGGCCATGGACACCACACAAACCATAGGGTTTGTTGGTGCGAAGATTCTTTGGGTTCTTGGTTATGGATGAGGAAGAAACAGAGGTTTCAGGGATCGTAGATTCAAGGAATGCGACTGTAACCATGGGTCGGATACGGGGAAACTCAGGACAAGTGTGGGTGGGGTGACCGATACCATCACACAAGGCATAAGGCTTGGTGGGTGGGGGAGGGGTAGGTTCAGGTGCAGTGGCCTTGTCATTGGATGCCCCCTTGTGAGTTTTTCATTTCTTTCCTGTAGCGGTCATAGCATTAGAAGAGTGTTGCGAAGGAGCGAGGGGCACTGTGGTGGTGGAAGGAGCGAAGGGAATCGGTTGCACCAGTTTCACGGCTATGTATGGTTTGGGGTGGCCCGGTGGGGTCTCGGTGGGAGGGGTAAGATACCATACTGGAATTCCCAAGGTTAAATTAGGGAGGGAAAGGGTGGCCATGACGGGGACCGAATAAACGTCGGGGGGGGGGGGGGGCAAGAAAAGTTATTTGACCGGTGGGGTAATGACCAGGGGGGACGGCTCCCATATGGTGGAGACCTAAGTGAAGGGACTCAGGAGGGTGGGGAGGTTCCGGAGTGTGATGGGAAGGGTCAGGTGAAAAAGTTTCGGTTGGCTGAGGCGAAGGGCTAGGAGCAAGAGGCGGTGGGTGAGATTGAGGTTGCTGACTAGCCGGAGCAGGCTGTGGAAGGCCAGCCTGAGATGATTGCATCATGCAAAAATTCTCTAAGATGGGGTCAGAGACATGAAGAGGGGGAGGTCCATGAAAAGCTCCAAGCAAAGAGGAGTCTTTGTAGATGCCAGGGGAAACACTGATCAAGGAATCAACAGTTGGTTTATTGGTGACAGTAGAGATGGTGGACTCAAGGGAGGTATGAGATTTTGGTTCATGGTAGGTTAATTGGTCAATGGTGACAATCTTTCCATTATGAGGGAAGAACATCTTGCGGTGGACTGCGGATGGGACGACAGACATGGCATAGGTGTAACTACGCCCCGAAAGGATGTTGTAGTCAAGAGGGGCGTCGATAACTTCAACGTCGACAAAAATAGTCTTGCCGACAAGGGTGATAGGACAGTTACGGAATAGGCCAATGGGTTGGGAGGCATGGCCATCCCATGCACGAAGGGTGATGGTGGAAGGGGCCAGTTCAAGGGATCTGAGTTGTTTCCAAACCGAAGCGAACATTATGCAGGTGGATGCCCCCTCATGAATAATACACCGAGTGACATTGGCGTTTCGTATTTTGACTGGGATTTGGAAAGAAAATGAAGGAGGGAGAGGGGGATGGTCAGACTGACGGGCCTCGAAAAAAATCAATTGGTCATCCGCAGGATCTACAGCGCCCACGGCAGATAGTAGAGCCCTCTTTTGAGAAGGACATGACTGGAGGAGTTCCAGTGTTGTAATGGAAGAAGAATATTGGGCCAGATGATCTACTATTTTGTATGAATGGGCAGCTCGACCAGAGGCAGCATTTCGGCATAATGGTCCCTTAAGAGTCTTGGGACCAACCTCGGCTTTGGGTGGAGGGAGTTGCAAGGGACTGTTGGGTGTCAATAGAGGCTCTGTAGGACTGGACGATGGAGACTCGGAGACAGACGAAACAAGAGGTGTGGAATAATGACGGGACTGAGTTTGATGGTTGAGGTCGATGGTGAGAGGTGGGTCAGAGGCCATCATAAGAATCTGGTAATCAGAGGAACCATAAGGGGAAGGTTGAGTGGTTACCGGGGCATGAAGGGGCTGAGTGGCCACAAATCCTTGTTGAGGGAAAGGATTAGTAAACACAGCAGGTTGAGAAGTAGCTGGGGTAGGAGGGACAATAGGGGAGGAATGTTGGCCCCGCACGGTGGCCTTAGAATCCCACATCTGCCACATTTGTGGTAATAAGGGACAATCGTTAGTGTAATGACCATAAACACTGCAACAAGAACAAGGCTTATTGGTGCGAAGTGGCCTGTTCGGCTTGGGATGAGAACCCTGTGGATGGGTACTAGTGTGAGGATCAATACTTGAAGGATTGGGTCCATGATTACCAGGGGCAGATTGATTGCCTTTCCTCTTTGTTTGAGAAGGAAGAAAATTAGGTGCCCCCTGCTGTGCAAAGACTTGCCCTAGAGGGGGTAATAAGTGTGGTTGCATGGGTGGAAAAGGAAAGAGAGTGGGAGGTCCAAAGACTAGGGGATCTGGGACACCAGGTTGTGGATACGGATAGGGGGTAGGGTGGGTAACAGTGAGGTAAGCAGGAGAGTGGGCAAAAGGAGGAGGTATGTCGTATCCTGAATACATGCTACCGGGGGAGGGGGGGGGGGGGAAGCGCCGGAGGGGTTGGCCCCTAGAGGGAAACCATGGCCCAGAAGAGGTTGGGTAGAGGTATGTGATAGGGCTCCAACGATACCATCGACAGAGTGAGATGCCCCCGAGGCGTTGGGGCCACCGGGCTTGGGAAGGTCAGGAAGGACGATATAAACATAACTAGATTGGGCATAAATAAGGTCATACTTCAAGGCTATTTGGAGGGCTTCTTCTTCGGTTTGGGGAAAATGGGATGTGACATCCTTGCCAATGGGAGGTAAGAGAGAGAGAAGGAACTAGTCCATGTAAACCCGATCTGCAAAGGGGGGAGCGTGACACAAGCTCCATCTTTGTCGCCATTCCTGGACATGAGCAGAAAGGCAGGTCGAAGAGGATTGATGGAAAGAAGTTAATAGTTTAGTGCCAGTGTCGTATCGAAGGGGGAACTAGAAATAGGATAAAAAGGCTTGGGAAATGGTTGCAAAGGTGGTATGGGAAGAGGTGGTTTGATCAACATACCATTTGGAAGCTTCGCCGATAAGCGTGTGTTGGAACAAATGAAGAAGGATGGAGTCATCGGTGATGGAATTGGAGGAACACCACATGTGGAAATATCGAATATGGTTAGAGGGATATTCACTAGCAAGGCCTTCAAACTTGGGAATGTCAGAGGGGAGCTTGGTTGGCATAACAGGCCAACTAACATCGTGGCAAATAGGATCATTAATTAGCTGATTGAAATCGGGGAGACTGAGGCCGACCATATAAGGGAGTCATGGGGCAGTCGAGGTAGGTCTCGTAGTGGTTCCAGTGGAAATGGACCCAGCAGTAGAGCTAGGGTTAGGGCTAGGTCCTGAACTAGACATGGTGAAGGTAAAAGAGGGAGAACCAGAAGTAGGGGGAGAACTTGAACAATCAGAAGAAGAGTCAGAGTGCGGACTCAGGGAAGGAGGATGTCGACCAAGCAAAAACTGAGGGTGAAGGCAAAGAAGTCTCCGAGAAAGGTGCCTTGGGGGCACAATGATGACGGGAAGAAGAAAAAACCGACAAGGGCAATGACAAAATCAAGTGAGGTCAAGGGCAGGGAGGTGTAGTGACAATTGATTTTAAAGTCTTTTCCAGGCGGTGTTAACCAGGCACTTCTTCACTGAGGGTTAGTGTGCGGCATGTGTTAATTTTAATTTTTTAAACCCAAACATTTTGAGAGCAAAAGAAAAAGTGTGCTGCATAACAGAAAATAAATCTGCAGTAAATAAGACTAAAAGAATAGAAAATGAATATATACCAATGCATCAACTTAACCCAAGAAGGCGGGTCTCTCAAAACTAGTCTATAGGAGGGAAAAAACTAAGCAAATCATGTGAAAAAGAGGCCAATAGATCAAATGTTGGGAGGGACTGGGATCTAAAGAAGAAATATACTGAAAAGTGGTGCAGAGAATAGCAAAGAGGCAGAGGCAAGGGTGCTGTTAGAAAGGAGGAGATCAGCTAAAACTAGAAGAGACAAGGCAGTGGCCTTAGAAATGAACCCAAACAAAACTATATGAGGTAATTTGAAAGGGAGAAGAGCTGATCTAAAAGGATCTGAAACAAAGGTATCAGATCTGAGAAGAACAAGGCTGAAACTCTGAAAATTCAGACTTCTGAAACAGCAAAGACTCTCCCGCAGAATGTGAAGGGTACTAGAGCCCTAATGTGAAATATTCCCTCTTAGTTGAGTGAAGCAGATCAGAAACAAGTCTAAACGGGTAGAGACAGAGGCTGGAAAACCCTGACAGAAGCTTCAGACAAACCCAGAAAAAGTGCTGGAAAATTTGCAGAAAAAGTGCATGTCACAGGTTCTGACCTGATTTCAGTCCAGGTCGCAGGTTTGGGGCAGAAAAGTGCATCCTGAAGCTCAGGTCGCACTTTTTGGGCTGATAAGTGCGACCTGCAGATCTGGCTTTCTCGGCGGCAGATTTCAGAAAAATTTGTCGTCCTAGCTGCGGCTGATGTCTGTCACCTGCGTAATAAGGCTAGAAACACGTGGAAGTTAAAAATTTGACTGTTTGAGGGTTTTAGGGCTGAAAAACACTATAAAAATAGGAAAAACAGAAAATGGAAGAGAAACTCTAGGGTCAGAAACAGCTGGATATGCAGGAATATATAAAACGACAACGGTCGCAAAAGAAAACCCGTGTGGAGTCGCCAATTGTCAGTGTGAATCTTTCGTCATAAAAGATCACTTTAGGTACGCATAACAAATAGCCCTAAAATATTCTATGGCTTCAACATATCTTTAAGTTTGCTGCACAAATTCATATCTAAGCACAAAATACATTAAGAAGATAAAATATAATATGGCTCCATGCATCAATAGACAAGGAAAGAATAATGTATTTAAAATAATTTTATATTATATTAAAGAATGGGGCACCTGAGAGGAAAAAAAGAAAGGTGATTTCCGGTTCTCCTCAGTGGGATGGGTTCTTGAAAGTCCCTAGTCTTTCAGATCTAGCATTCTTCTCTCTTATTGTTGTAGAAAAACAAACATAGAACTGAATGGGAGTTCACAAAGAAAAATGGAAAATGGTGACGAAGAGTAGATCCAGAGTGATCTAATGCAATGAAGGTGACTAATGAATGGGGAAAACCCTCCTATTTATAACAAAATATTGGGGCGGTCTAGAACTCGGTGCATGAATAAAATATTATTAATCGAATTCTAGAAGCACCTTTTAGGAATAAGTTATTATATTTGTTGGAGGGAAAAGGATTCTGGACTTGGGTCAATTCCTTTATTTATAAATAATAAATAAATAAATTATTTATTTATCATTTTAGGGGAATGATGGGAATATAATTAAATAAATAATGGTCTATTTAATTATTTATGGATGATTTAGTCAACTTTAACTAAGAATATTATTTAAATAATGATTTAAATAACTTGTTCTTAGGAAATAATTAAATAAATAAGGATTTATTTAATTAATCTCCTTGTTTTGGGTTAAATATGACCAAATGAGTTATTTATATGGTGAAAGCAATTTTACTTAGGGTAAAATTGGTCTTACATGGTGTACTTGGGTTCATCTAATAATAATAGGTTAGATGACCAAAAAATGGTGTAACACTCTTCTTAGAGATGCGTAACAAGAATTTTTTACGCTTATTGTAGGGGCATCTAAATAATGAATGGATTATATGGTTGGATGCATTTTGATGAGTACATCACAGATTAGGAACCCTTTTTGCATGAAAAGCTCTAATTTATCAGAAAAGGCCAAAAAACCACCCATTTTCTATACTTCTGCCACTTTTTTGGAGGCCTTGTTACACATCTGGTGTAAGCTTCATAGAATGAACTTTTGGAGGCCTTTTCGTGATTTGTTTTTCAAAATTCAAGATGTTATAGAAACTAGATACACAGGGCGAGTTGAACTATCTTCCAGAATTGGATTTGGAATCCTAAAAGTGCCTGAAAATGGGCTGCAAAATTATGCTACACATTTGTAAAAGTCTATTATTCATCTATTATAAAGTATTTCGCATTTGCATAGGATTCCTCAGGACACTTTTCAATCCCATAAAATTTCATAATTTAAAGGTATTTTTGTCCTATGAGTTGGCATTGGAGTATTTGAGTTTTTTTTTTCCTCGTATTTCCTATTATCATGAGGGGACATGTAATTTAATATGGGGGACACACACTCCTAGTTCATAGCTAAATTTTAGGGAAAGGTTTCTAGCCTCCCTATAATCTAGGAAGTGACTCATCTCATGTAATTATGATGCATTTTGGATGGAATTTTGACTGTAAGACGTGTCATTGGTCATATTTTCTATAAGTGGAACCTCTTTAGTATTTTTTTGGGTTGGATAGTTTTTTTTTGCAGTGGAGCTATTGTACAAGCCTTTTGGAATGAAATCAAAGATAATGTTGTATAATTTGTGTTGAGAATCCTATGGTATGCTTTGGAGAATTTGTTATTTATTTATATTTTTATCTTATCATTTTGAATGATATGTTTTCCTCTTTCATATATATGCTTCTACGTGTTTATATTGTCGACGTATAAGTAGAAATCATGTCTTTTCATGCTCTGTCTTAGGAAGACTTACATTATATGCTTATGTTCTTATAAATAAACGAACTGACCTCAGTGCTCATTTATATTTTCTATAATTTCATCCTATACACAATGAAAAACTAAACATGATTTCAGGCTACCTACCTAGCCTCATCCATATTCTCTGCGACCTGACCTTGAAATTTGACCTGAACCCTAGACCTAGTCTCCTAACTGTCATTTCCTATCCAACACAAGAAAAACCAAACAAAAACCCTATTTATTGAGCTTATATACCTAGCCTAATATCATTAGATATTAATTCATTTCATTGACTGCAAAGTGACATTGAGAGAGCCCTCTCTGGTCTTGGTAGGGCTAGCTATCTGACCTAAAGCCTACTATGTGGTTACCTTCCTTCAATCCCACTCTCAGCCTTGGGAAGTTGGGGGGAGTGATAACACACCTCATAGACTATTGAGCAGGAACTAGAAACTATCCCCCAATATGGAGACATCCCATAGTTCCAGATCTTCTCAGGTCCCATCCATCCAACCCCAACCGTGCCTTAGAACCCATTATTTATTTCAAATATCCAGAGTTTTTTTGGGATAAGAAAGATTGAAAATATTTCATACGATGTTGCTGCATGAAAAAAGTTAAATAAAGTCCTATGCAACTCTTTTATCTCTCTTATTTCCTCAGTATTGTTGTAAGGTCCTGATGGAATACCATATTTAAGATGAATATTCAACACTTTTCTCACAATAAAAAAAAATACTTATTCCAAGATTCCATTCATTGTAGCCTTAAATTTGTAAATAAGGTGATTGGCCAAGACAAGAAAATTCACCATTTACTTTGCCTCAGTTTCAAAAAGTAGGTTTTTCATTGCTCTCAGAAGGTAAGGAAGGAAAAACAACAGTTCCAAGAGTCTCAACCGTCCGATGAAGAAATGAAATGACCTTGCTCCTTACAAATTATTATTCAGAAATTTCAATGGAACTTGGAATAAAACATCCAGTGCCTGTTGAACATAATTTCAACTGGGAGGGTGGTGGTAGTAAGGTGCTCTCCAAACCCCCTTAGTTAAAGAATTTATTGTTGAAATAATACCTTGTAGGCGTGCCACTTTTGCAATAGAGTCTAATGGATCCTGTAGTGAAGTGTTAGTGAGCAAGATATTGACCTGTTGACAAAGTGGGACCAATAAAACTGAAATATATTAAGACTTATTTTCTACTAACACTTCCTCCATTCTAATCAACAAGTCAATAACGTCAAATGTGTGACTCCCTCAAAGGTAATTGTAAAAGGTAATATAATTGTAAAAGGTAAACCAACTCCAAATCATTTGTGTGTCCTCACTTTTTAAATATTAATTATTTTCAATTTGTCTCTGATCCATTTTTAAATGTTAATGGTTTTTATAAATGTCATTGAGCATTCATTCAATGGTGATGTTTCAATATAATTCATTAAATATTTCCATAATATCAAGAAATGTTGCTTCAAACTTTTTCCTATATGCAGAAGAATTTTTCAAAGGAGCACTACTATTGTGAAGAATGTCTGAAACTAACATGAACCTTGCAACTTTATTTGGAATAGTCATCTTCTTTAGAGGCAAAGACTTTATGAGTACCTCAACTACCTCTCCAACAACGTCAACACTGTCTAGAGAAAACCCCATTGCTTCTTTTATCTGATTTCTATCGAAGGTTAAAGCACAAAGCATGTCCTCAAATTCCTATTTTTGGACCTCTGTTACGGCACGTTCATGATCCACTCTCCTAGTCCTTCTAGAAGTGTAAGTTGCAGTTGAGGTTGTCTCATGCTTATGCATGTGTTCAAATTTAATCGCATGAGTTGGGGAACCTAGACGTATTTCAAATTTATAAATAATATTTTTGTGAAAATATTTCTATAAGAGTTATTTATTGCAATGAAAGTTTCATATTGTTTCACAAGCATGACACAAATCATGTTTCAAGGACACGAGGGAAGGATTACTTTAAAAATTCAAGTTTTAGCCTACCTTTAGGTAGGGTCAATTCTTATGGAATCATAAAACACCTGCACGGTGGCTGGTGGTAGTAAGGCACTCACGAAAACACTTTCTTAAAGAATTGACTGTTGAAATAACATGATGTATGCATGCCACTTTTGCAATAGACTCTATTGGATCCTGTAGTGAAGCATTAACGGGTAAGATATTTACTTGTTGAAAGAGTGGAACCAATAAAATTGAAATATATTCAAACTACTTTTCTACTAACACCTCCATTCCAATAAACAAGCCAATCACCTCAAATGTGTGACTCCCTCAAAGGTAATTGTAAAATGTAATATAATAGTAAAAGGTAAACCACCTCCTTCAAATCATTCGTCTATCGACCCTTTTTAAATATTAATGGTTTTTAATTCTTCTTTGATCCATTTTTAAATGTTGATGGCTTTTAAAAATATTATTGAACATTCATTTAATGGTGATGTCTTGGTATAATTCATTAAAACTTTCCATAATATCAGGCAATGTTGCTTCAAAATTTTTCCTATGAAGAAGAAGTTTTAATTTGAGCACTACTATTTTGAAGAATAACATAAACTAATGCAAGCCTTATAACTTTAATTGGAATATACGTCTCTTTTAGAGTCAGAGAATCTATAAGTACCTCAAATACCTCTCTAGATGCATTGATATTGTCTGGATAAAACCCTATTGCTTCTTTTATCTCATTTGTCTCCAAGGTTAAAGCACAAAGCATGTCCTCAAATTCATGTCTTTGGCCCTTTTTTAAGGCACGTTCTTGATCCACTCTCTTGATCCTTCTAGCAGCGTACGTTGCAGTTCAGGAATTCCCATGCTCATTCACGTGTTAAAATTTAATCACACGAGTGGGGGAACTTAGACATATTATGAATTGATAAATAATATTATTGTTGAAAAATGTCTATAAGATTTATTGCTTGCAGTGAAACTTACATATTTATTTCACAAGTGTGACACAAATCATGTTTCAAGGATTTGAGTGGGGGATTGCTTTAAAAATTCAAGTTTTAACCTACCTTTAGGATGGGTCAATTACTATGGAATCATAAAGCACCTAAAGGGTGGCTGGTGGTAGTAAGGCACTCTCCAAATTCCTTGCTTAAAAAATTAATTGCTCAAATAATACGTTGTAGGCGTGCCACTTTTGCAACAAACTCTGCTGGATCCTGCAATGAAGCATTAGAAAGAAGGATATTGACCTGTTGATAGAGTGGAACCAATAAAACTAAAATATATTCAGACTAATTTTCTACTAACACCTCCTCCATTCCAATCAGCAAGCCAATAGCCTCAAATTTGTGACTCCCTCAAAGGTAATTGTAAAAGGTAATATAATTGTAAAGGTAAAACAACTCATTCATATAATTTGTTTGTCGTCCATTTTTATATTTTAATGGTTTTATATTTTTCTCTGATCCATTTTTAATTGTTAATGGTTTTTAAAAATAACATTGAGCATTCATTTAATGGTTATGTTCTAGTATAACTCATTAAATTTTTCCATAATATCAGGAAATGTTGCTTCAAACTTTTTCCTATATGCAGAGATTTTTTTCACATGAGCTCTACTATTGTGAAGAATATTAGAAACTAACATAAGCCTTTCAAATTTAGTTGAAATAGGCATCTCCTTTAGAGTCAAAGGCTCTGTAAGTACCTCAATTACCTTGCTAGTTGTGTCAACATTGTATAAAGGAAACCAAATTTCTTCTTTTATCTGATTTCTCTTGAAGGTTAAAGAACACAACATGTCCTCAAATTAATCTTTTTGGCCCTATGTTAAGGCATGTATTCCTGATCCACTCTCCTATTCCTTCTAGAAGTGTAACTTGCAGTTGATGCTTTCTCATGCTCATGCACACGTTTATATTTAATTGCACGAGTGAGGTAAATTAGACGTATTTTGAATTGATCAACAATATTGTTCTGGAAATATGTATAAAGAGTTATTTCTTGCAATGAAAGTTGCATATTTTTTTCACAAGCGTGAAACAAATCATGTTTCAAGGATTCGAGGGAGTGATTACTTTAAAAATCCAAGTTTTAACCTACTTTTAGGATGGGTCAATTCCTATGGAATCATAAATCACCTGCAGGGTGGCTGGTGGTAGTAAAGCACTCTCCAAACCACTTGCTTAAATAATTGATTGCTAAAATAACACATAGGTGTGCCACTTTCTAGCAGACTCTACTGGATCCTGAAGTTAAACATTAGTGAGCAAGATATTGACCTATTGACAAAGTGGATCCAATAAAACTAAAAGATATTCAAGCTTATTTTCTATTGACACCTTCTCCATTCCAATAAACAAGCTAGTAGTCTGAAATGTGTGACTCCCTCAAAGGTAATTGTAAAAGGTAATATAATTGTAAAATTTAAACCAACTCCTTCAATAATTTTATGTTGTCCCTTTTTAAAATTAATAGTTTTTAATTTTTCTTTGATACATTTTTAAATGTTAATGGTTTTTGAAAATAACATTGAGAATTTATTAAGTGGTTATGTTTCAGTATAATTCATTAAAGCATTCTATAATATTGGACAATTACAAGAACATGGGATTGGAAAAAGGATGAGGAGATAATGCAGAGAATGTCTTGGATGTGATTCATTTGTTGTTGGATATCCTTCAGGCACCTGACCCATCGAATTTGGAAATGTTTCTAGGAAGGATTCCTATGTTTTTCAATTTTGTGATTCTTTCACCTCGTGGTTATTTTGGGTAAGAAATTTTAGGAATGATAGACACTAGTGGAGAGGTAGAAAAAAAATTATAATTGAAATCCCCATTACATTATTCCTCTCTTTATTTTTCGATTGTATTTCAAACTTTTACTTTGATTCTGTTTTGTATTTTAACTATAAAATTGAAAATACCTGGTATGATATCGAATTAAACAACATCCAAAACTTGAAGATAATATTAGTATTATAGTTGTTTTATGTTAAAATATTTTCATGAATTTTTGAAAATAATATTTTGATCTTCTTATTTCAGCACAAATTATGTGATAGCGGGCTACCTGCTATAAATCCATAGTCTCCATTCTTGTTTTTCATATAAAAATGCATTTCTAGTTAATAATCTAAAACGGTCCTCAATTTCAAAATCTTGCAATCTCAATAATAATGTGAAAGCTTATATATCTCAAATCTTAGATTTGAGATATTAGAATAAAATCTTCTTATGATTGTAAAACCCATACAAAATCCCAGATCTCAATTCATCTATATGCGAAAGTTCCAAAACTGAACTTCAACTGAAGCTTGCACTTAATTCAACCCTTGGTTATAAAACCCATCCAACCCTCCTATCCAAGGTTCTTTCAAAATGGAAGCCTTTTATTTTTAAAAGTCTTACAAAAGACTTTAATTAACCAACCATAGGTTTCATTTCTTAAAATCCAGACTTTATAATTTAGCCCAAGGCATATCATAGCATTTGATTCATGTGGACATTTCAATTTCACAATTCAAATTGGTTTATTTAATACCAATGCATATTAATCAACACATGTGAATATTCACTCATATATAACTCTGAATTTGATTAAAAATCAAATTCCTACAATAAACAACAGGTGGGCCCACACAACTAACGCACCTTTCCATCTAACGATGGACATTCATCGCACTCCATAACCTCAGTGATCAATGAATATCGCGTAGCCAAAATACGCGAGTTTTAATCCTCAAAAATTATGTGATGAACGTGGGTTTATCATTACCGCCTTTGCCACACGTCAAACAAGTGATGATATCACTTTCCAATTGCAAAAAAATCTTACCACTTTAAGAGTTGTGCAAGACCACTTGTTTGGCTTTCAAAACAACCTTTCCTATTCATGCTTCACGGTTCCATCTGCCTGCTTATTCAAGGTTCCATTTTAACTCGTCGACTCACCATTTCTTGAGCGATCTCACATGTCTGTTCCTCTACCATTGATTTACGGTTTCATTAAAACCTTGACTTTTGGATTCTACTTCTAACTGTGGTCAAGAGAGTTTTCTTTGCATGGTTTACACAGACGCAAAAATCAGGCGGTGGTATTACTTGTTTCCTCCTTCAAAGATCAAAGTCACCAATCTCTATCGAATCCTTCACACAGGGTTCAACGCATTTAGTATTCAGTTTCTAACAGATTTTAGTATTGTGGGTTTCATATGGGAATCGAATCGATTAATGGCCTGGGCTAGATGATAGATTGACCTTCATCGTTGGAAAATGAGTTCCGTTCAACTCAACCACAAAATCAAGAGCCACATTGGTTCTTTCTTCACTGCATATACAGTATAAGTTGTATGAACAAACCCTCATTTAATAATGTCCGCGGAAAAACATTTGTGCTTGGTGAAATATAAAATTACAACAATATAAGACTCAGGTTGTGAAATCGATCCCTTTGTGATCGATTCACATAGACACTATTAACACACAAGCTTAATACTCAGTCTCTAGCACATTCACATAATCCAGAATTAAAATATAATTCAGAATTGAATCCACATAATAATTATATCCCTAAGGATTGAAAATTTCCCATATATTCAATCAACCAAGTACAAATATTTTTTCTTTCTCTCAGGCCTGAGCTTCAATTCGATGGCCCCTTCTATCCTCACTACTCTGCACAACTCTGAATAGCTATCCCTCCAGAACTATTTTATCACTGCCCTTTAGGCTTACATTTATACAAGAAAATAATGAATCGATTTAGCTCCTCTAACAGCTCGACAAAATTCTTGAAATTCCCAAATCCTAAATCTAGACTAAATCCCTAGATTTGTGGAAACTGATTCCAACTCATTCCTACTCTGCAGCCTTTTCGAATCTCTCATCTTTTCATATGCCCAACTAATAATTTGAGAGCAGTTACAATTCTCTCCACATGTAATTAGAAATAATTAGAATTCACTCAATTCATTACATAAGTCTAACTCTCTTGAAAACTCAAAAACCCCCAAGTCTAATAAAAATATATGGAATTTGTTTTTACCTAATGCCCTTGCATCAGAATCCCGAGGTTAAAATTAATCATGATCTCCTCATCATGTGCTCTTAAAAATTTTCCTCCTGGATCCCATACTTTGCTTTGTTGTTGTCCATTAGTTGCATTATTCTTCAACTGCACACTTCCAGGTTTCCATACTTTGTTCTGCAACTTGCCTCCAGCTATGCTTTCACATTGCGTTCTTGCTTTTATTTTGCTAAAATTTCTCTGTTTTCTTACTGTTGTCTACTACTTCTGTGACACCTTAATCATCATTATTTTGATGCTCTCAATTTATATGTCCAACCTCTCTTCTGTCTGGAAATTTCTTTACCTTTTGTTGCTGCCTTCAAATTCTGTTGCTGCCAATACTGCTGCTGTTAATAACTCCAAGAATTTTTCTTTTTCCCTTGTGGTTATATTTTCAATTGTTGTTGTAAATTTTTTTACTTCTTCAAATGTCACCCCACCTGTTTTTTCCTCTGAGGCTGCCTCCCAAACTTCCTGAATATATCTTAAGATACCTCCCTCTGCAACATTCTCTTTCTCATCATCTGCAAATTTACCTTCGAAAAGTAAATTATCTTTTAATTCTCTAACTGCACTAACATAATCATTCATTTCTCCTTGTATACCAGTAAGCATGATTAAATTCTGCAAACTAGTATCTGCTCCTATTCTTTTCACAGCTTCAAGAAATTTCACTCTAGTGTCTACAATTTCATTCACTTCTCCAAATGTTTCCAGCAAAAATTTCAGCTATCTCCTTTGTACAAACACATCATCAATATGCTGCAATTCAAGTTTAGCATATCGCTCTTCTCCTTCGGAAACTTTAGTAATTGTCTTTTATCCCTTTGATTGATTCTGGAAATCAAATCAAGTTCTTAAAGTACTATCTCCTCGTCTTCTATCAAAATAAAATTCTGATTCTCCACCGCTATAGCAGTCCCAAAATTTTGTCTTCTAGTCTTCTCTTTGCCCAGCAGGTAAATCAGCTCTCCCTTGTCATCAACAGTAATACCAAGTTCCTTCACATGAGACATGATTGTCTCACCTTCCTTCTTCTGCAATAGTTCACCTTCATTTAAGGTAACTCCAAGGGATGGATTGTCTTCTGCAATACCTGTCAACACACCCAAGTTGTCAATTTTAAAATCACAAGACCCGATGGTCTCAATTGATGATCCAGTCACCAAATCTTTCCTCAGCAATCCTAAGTCTCTTCCAAGACTCAGAAAGTATTCACTGTCTTCATACCTTTTTATCTTCACATTCTGTAATCCCCAATTTTGAAATTGAGGCTCTCCTTCCCACATTGAATCCTGTTTATTCAGCATAATCTCCAGCAATCAAATTTCTTCATTCCATGGATTAAATTATTCCACAGAAATTTCCTCCTCTTATATTTGACTGTCCAACGGTGTCAAATTTTCTTTAGCATCAACAAAATCTGCATTCATAAAGCAATTTTTTAAACAAAAATCATAAGGCCTTAGTGCCTCTCCTTCCTCTGCCAACATTTTAGTATGCTGTCCTGAATTTCCTTCCTTCTCTATCAGTACCTCAGTATGCTAATTCACTTTCACCAAATAACTCTCTGAAGAATTCCCAAGACTGTCACCCAGTATTTCATGCACACCATCTGTCTCCATGATGTTTTCTTGTTCATTGTAGTAAAATCTGCCTTCTACAACCTCCCTTTCATACTCTGAATTCTCCAACAAATATTCCAGCAATGCAATTTCTTTGTGGCATTGCTGAAGCATTTAATCATCAATCTCTATCCCTGCATTCATACACAAACCTTCTATTTTTAGATGAGGAGCTTCAATAGCCTCAACTGGTGTTTCACATATCATTTCTTCAAATTGATGCTCCCTTTCTTCATTCACAAGAATTTCTTCCTATGCTGCAACAGTTTCCATCATAAATGCATCACTACTTCCTTCAGTCAAGAGACATTCTCCAACATTGCATTTTACTTCAGAGTATTCATCTTCTGAGAGATACTTCTTCATACTTGTGACAACTTCTCAAGATTTCTCATCCTCCTCTATAAAACCTGTAATCACATGACAATTATCAGTCACAAAAATATAAGGTTCTACCTCATCCAGCTGATCTGGATTTGCCCAGTTACTCAGGAAATCATCAATAATTTCTTCTTCAGCAAGACAAACTTCTTACTGTCTTAAACCTTTAGCATGATTCACGAGATCTTTTACAGATCTCCATTCTTCATCTGTACTCTATTCTGCTTCACAAGAAAAAATTTCTCTCCTCAACTTAGCTACTCTGAGTTTTGCATATTCCAATTGTGTACTCCTCCTTTGTTAAAGCTTTCTTAGATTTTATGAAAACATACAAAAATCATCATATGTAAAGTCATTTGACCTCTTGGCCTCACTTGAATTTTCAGTCCTCAAGTCCTTCTCCAAATAATCAATCATCCTGAGTAATCCCTCTTTCTGCTGAGCATGTATCATCTGCTCTTTCTTCATCTGTAGCCTATGCCACTTCACGTTCTTCTTCATGAGCCAACCAAATCTCTAGCTTTCCTCTATTATCATTTCCAGTTTGTTAAACTTTTCCATGATCTTAGCTACCTCTTTCCAGTATTCTGCATCAATCAATTTCTTCCTCATGCCATTTGTCCTGGCATCTTCTTCCTCTTTTCTGTTGTGGCCTCTCTCGGAACTCCTGCTATCTCTTCTATGACTTTTGGAAGTCATCTTCTCCTCCATCATGAGTTTCTCACTCATCAGCTACACCAAGCCTTTGCAATAGAAAGCTCCCCTGCTGCCACTTACCTCACCAATTCTTTCCTCTGGATCTGGTCTTTTGGCAAGTACTGGTCCCCTATCTTCTAGAACCTTCTGAGAACTCTCTTCTGCTCACTCTAGGCTTCACTTTGCAGCTCTTCAAGAACACATCTGTTCTTCTTTCATCCAACCTCTTTTGAATCTCTTCAGTTCCTGCCACATTCTTCTCCTTCCACTTGGAATCCCTTGCTAGACTCCTTCATCACTGATCTCAAAGCTGTGATCTGCTTTTGCTGAGATTTCTTCAATTACCTTAAATATGAATTCTACAAACAATTATTCAACTAGAGTTAAATAATTATCAACAACTCACCTTCCAAGATCCTTGAGTGATCTTGTTGTTCCTCTCACCTACACTGCATCTTTGTATGCTGCAATCTCTATCAGTTTTCAAAAATATGATTTCTTTTCATCACACATGCAATTAATAAAACTTGAAACTTCAAAGAGCTATTCGGCTTTGATACCACTTGATAGTGGGCTACCTGCTATATATCCAGTGTGTCCATTCTTGTTTTGCATATAAAAATGCATTTCTAGTTAATCATCTAAAATGATCCTCAATTTCAAAATATGGCAATCTCAATAATAAAGTGAAAGCTTCTATATCTCAAACCTCAGATCTGAGATATTAGAATAAAATCTTCTTATGATTGTAAAACCCATACAAAACCCCAGATCTCAATTCGTCTATATGCGGAAGCTCCAAAACTGAACTTCAATTGAAGCTTGCACTTAATTTAACCCTTGGTTATAAAACCCATCCAACCCTCCTATCCAAGGTTCTTTCAAAATGGAAGCCTTTTCCTTTTAAAAGTCTTGCAAAAGACTTTAATTAACCAACCACAAGTTTTATTTCTTAAAATCTAGACTTTATAATTTAGCCCAAGGCATATCATAGCATTTAATTCATGCAGACATTTCAATTTCACAGTTCGAATTGGTTTATTTAATACCAATGCATATTAATCAACACATATGAATACTCTCTCATATATAACTTTGACATTGATTAAAAATCAAACGCCTACAAGAAACAATAGGTGGGCCCCTGTAACTAACACACCTTTCCATCTAACAATGGACATTCATCGCACTCCATAACCTTAGTGATCAACAAATATCACGTAACCAAAATGCGCGATTTTTAATCCTCAAATATTACGCGATGAAAGTGGTTTTATCATTACCGCCTTTGCCACACATCAAACAAGTGATGATATCGCATTCCAATTGCAAAAATAGCTTACCACTTTAAGAGTTGCACAAGACCACTTGTCTGGCTTTCAAAACAACCTTTCATGTTCATGCTTCAAGGTGCCATCTTCCCGCTTGTTCAAGGTTCCATTTTAACTCGTTGACTCACCATTTCTTGAGTGGTCTCACATATCTGTTCCTCTACCATTGATTTATGGTTTCATTAAAACCTTGACTTCCGGATTCTACTTCTAACTGCAGCCAACAGAGTTTTCTTTGCACAGTTTTCAAATACCCAAAAATCAGGCACTGGTACTAGTTGTGTCCTCCTTCAAAGATCAAAATCACCAGTCTCTATCGAATCCTTCACACAGGGTTTAATGCATTCAGTATTCAGTTTCCAACAGATTTCAGTATCGTGGGTTTCATATGGGAATCGAATCGATTAATGGCCTGGGTCAGATGATAGATTGACCTTCATCATTGGAAATTGAGTTTCGTTCAACTGAACCACAGAATCGAGAGCCACATTGGTTCTTTCTCCAATGCATATATAGTATAAGTTGTATGAACAAACCCTCATTTAATACTGGCTACGGAACAACATTTCTGCCCGGTGCAATATAAAATTACATCAATAGAAGACTCAGGTTGTGAAATATATCCCTTTGTGATTGATTTACACAGACACTATTAACACACAAGCTTAATACTCAATCTCTTGCACATTCACATAATCCAGAATAAAATATAATTCAGAAATGAATCCACACATAATAATTACAACCCTTAGGATAAAAAATTTCCCATATATTCAATTAACATAGTACAAATAATTTTTCTTTCTCTCATGCCTGATCTTCAATTCGATGGCCCCTTCTATCCTCACTACTCTGCACAGCTCTGAATAGCTATCCCTCCAGAAATATCTTCTCAATACCCTTTAGGCTTACATTTATCAATTGAGACTAAATCCCTAGATTTGTGGAAACTGATTCCAACTCATTCCTACTCTGCAGCATTTTCGAATCTCTCGTCTCTTCATATGCCCAACTAATCATTCGAGAGTAGTCACAATTATCTCCACATGTAATTAGAAATAATTAAAATTCACTCAATTCATTACATAAGTCTAACTCTCTTGGAAACTAAAAAACCCCTAAGTCTAATAAAAATATATGGAATTTGTTTTTGCCTATTGCCCTTGCTTCAAACTCCCAACGTTAAAATTAATCATGATATCCTGATCATGTGCTCTTAAAACTTTTTCTTCTGGATCTCATACTTTTATTTTCTGTTGTCCATCAGTTGCATTATTCTTCAACTGCACACTTCCAGGTTTCCATACTTTGTTTTGCAACTTGCCTCGAGCTATGCTTTCACATTCTGTTCTTTTTATTTTGCTAAAATTTCTCTATTTTCTTGTTGATGTCTACTGCTTTGGTGACACCTTCATCATCAGTCTTATAATTCTCTCAATTTCTATGTCCAACCTCTCTTCTGTCCGGAAATTTCTTTGCCTTTTGTTGCTGCCTTCAAATTATGTTACTGCTAATACTACTGTTGTTATTGCATCCAAGAATTTTGTTGCTGCCCTTGTGGCTATCTTTTCAATTCTTGCTGTAAATGTTTTTACTTCTACAGATGTCACCCCACGTGTTGTTGCCTTTGAGGCTGCCTCCCAAACTTCCTGAATATCTCTTAAGATATCTCCCTCTGCAACATTCTCTTACTCATCATCTGCAAATTTACCTTCAAAAATTAAATTATCTTTTAATTCTCTAACTGCACTAGCATAATCATTCATTTCTCCTTGTATACCAGTAAGCATGACTAAATTCTAAAAACTAGTATCTGCTCCTATTCTTTTCACAGCCTCAAGAAATTTCACTCTAGTGTCTGCAATTTCATTCTCTTCTCCAAATGTTTCCAACAAAAATTTCAACCATCTCCTTTGTACAAACACATCATCAATATGCTGCAATTTAGGTTCAGGATATCCCTCTTCTCCTTCGACAATATTTAGTAATTTTCCTTTATCCCCTTGATTGATTCTAGCAATAAAATCAAGTTCTTCAAGTATTTTGTCCTCATCTTCTATTAGAATAAAATTCTAATTCTCCACCGTTGTAGCAGTCCCAAAATTCTGTCTTCCAATCTTCTCTTTTCCCATCAGGTAAATCAGCTCTCCCTTGTCATCAACAATAATACCAAGTTCCTTCACATGAGACATGACTGTCTCACCTTCCTTCTTCTGCAACAGTTCACCTTCATTTAAGGTAACTCCAAGGGATGGATTGTCTTCTGCAATACCTGTCAATGCAACCAACTTGTCAATTTTAAAATCACAAGACCCAATAGTCTCAATTGATGATCCAGTCACCAAATATTTCCTAAACAATCCTAAGTCTCTTCCAAGACTCAGAAAGTCTTCACTGTCTTCATTCCTTTGTATCTTCACATTCTGAAATCCCTAATTTTGAAATTGAGGATCTCCTTCCTGCATTGAATCATGTTTATTTAGAATAATCTCCAGCAATCCAATTTCTTCATTCCATGGATTAAATTATTCCACAGAATTTTTCTCCTCTTCTATTTGACTGTCCAATGGTGTCAAATTTTATTTAGCATCAACAGAATCTGCATTCATAAAGAAATTGTTAAAACAAAAATCATAAGGCCTCAGTGCCTCTCCTTCCTCTGCCAGCATTTCAGTATGTTGTCCTCAATTTTCTTCCTTCTCTATCAGCACCTCAGTATGTTGATTCGCTTTCCCCAAAGAACTCTCAAAATAATTCCCAAGACTATCACCAAGTCTTTCATTCACACCATCTGTCTCCATGATGTTTTCCTATCCACTGTAGTGAACTCTGCCTTCTGTAACCTCCCTTTCATACTCTGAATTCTCCAACAAATATTCCAGCAATGCAATTTCTTTGTGGCATTGTTGAAGTATTTCATCATCATTCATTATCCCTGCATTCATACACAAACCTTCTGTTTTTAGACGAGGAGCTTCAACATCCTCAACTGGTGTTTCACATATTAGTTCTTCAAACTGATCCTCCCTTTCTTCATTCACAAGAATTTCTTCCTGTGCTGCAATAGTTTCCATCATAAATGCATCACTTCTTCCTTCGGTCAAGAGACATTCTCCAACATTGAATTTTACATCAAAGTATTCATCTTCTAAGAGATACTTCTTCATACTTGTGACAGCTTCACAAGATTTCTCATCCTCCTCTATAAAACCTGTAATCACATGACAATTATCAGTCACAAAAATACAAGGTTCTAACTTATCCAGCTGATCTAGATTTTCCCAATTACTCATGAAATCATCAATAATTTCCTCTTCAGCAAGAAAAACTTATCGTTGTCTTAAACCTTCAGCATGATTCACAAGATCTTTTATGTATCTCCATTCTTCATCTGTACTTTGTTCTGCTTCACAAGAAAGAACTTCTCTCCTCAACTCAGCTGCTCTGAGTTCCACATATTCCAATTCTGTACTCCTCCTCTATTGAATCTTTCTCAGATTTTCTACAAACATACAAAAATCATCTGACCTCTTGGCCTCACTTGAAGTTTCAATCCTCAAGTCCTTCTCCAAATAATCAATCATCCTGAGTAATCCCTCTTTCTGCTGAACATGTATCATCTATTCTTTCTTTATCTGTAGCCTATGCCACTTCACTTTCTTCTTCATGAGCCAACCAACTCTTTGGATTTCCTCTATCATCATTTCCAGTTTGTTAAAATTTTCTCTAATCTCATCTACCTCTTTCCAATATTCTGCATCAGTCAATTTCTTCCTCATGCCCTTTGTCCTAGCATCTTCTCCTCTTTTCTATTATGGCCTCTCTCAGAACCCCTGCTATCTCTTATATGAATTTTGAAGTCATGTTCTCCTCCTTCATGAGTTTCTAACTCATCAGCTGCACCAAGCCTCTATAACAGCAAGCTCCCCTACTGCCACTGACCTCACCAATCCTTTCCTCTGGATCTGGGCTTTTGACAAGTATTGGTCCCCTATCTTCTGGAACCTTCTGAGCACTCTCTTCTACTCTCTCTAGGCTTCACTCTGTAACTCTTCAAGAACACATATGTTCTTCTTTCATCTAAAATTTGTTGAATCTCTTCAGGTCCTGCCACATTCTTCTCCTTCCACTCGAAATCCCTTGCTGGAATCCTTCATTACTGATCTCAAATATGTGATCTACTTTTGCTGAGATTTCTTCAATTTCTGAACATCTGAATTCTGCAAACAATTCTTCAAACCAGAGTTAAATAATTCTCATAAAATCACCTTCCAAGATCCCTAAGTGATCTTGCTATTCCTCTCACCTGCACTGTATCTCTGTATGCTACAATCTTTATCAATTTTCAAAAATATAATTTATTTTCATCACACATGCAATTAATAAAACTTGAACCTTCAAAGAGTTATTCCAGCTTTGATACCACTTGATAGCAGGCTACCTACTATATATCCACAGTCTCCATTCTTGTTTTTCATATAAAAATGGATTTCTAATTAATCATCTAAAAGGGTCCTCAATTTCAAAATCTGGCAATCTCAATAATAATATGAAAGCTTCTATATCTCAAATCTTAGATTTGAGATATAAGAATAAAATATTCTTATGATTGTAAAACCCATACAAAACCCCAGATCTCAATTCGTCTATATGCGGAAGTTCCAAAACTGAACTTCAATTGAAGCTTGCACTTAATTCAACCCTTGGTTATAAAACCCATCCAACCCTCCTTTCCAAGGTTCTTTCAAAATGGAAGCCTTTTCCTTTTAAAAGTATTACAAAATACTTTAATTAACCAACCACAGGTTTCATTTCTTAAAATCTAGACTTTATAATTTATCCCAAGGCATATCATAGCATTTAATTCATGCGGACATTTCAATTTCACAGTTCGAATTGGTTTATTTAAGACCAATGCATAATAATCAACACATGTGAATATTAAATCATATATAACTCTGAATTTGATTAAAAATCAAACGCCTACAATAAAAAACATGTGGGCCCACGCAACTAATGCACCTTTCCATCTAACGATGGACATTCATCACAGTCCGTAACCTTAGTAATCAACGACTATCGTGCAACCAAAATTTGCGAGTTTTAATCCTCAAAAATTACGCGATGAAAGTGGTTTTAACATTGTCGCCTTTTCCATGAGTCAAACAAGTGATGATATCGCGTTACAATTACAAAAACAACTTACCACTTTAAGAGTTGCACGAGACCACTTGTTTGGATTTCAAAACATCCTTTCCTATTCATGCTTCATGTTTCCATCTGCCCGCTTGTTCAAGGTTCCATTTTAACTCGTCGACTCACCATTTTTTGAGCGATCTCACATATCTCTTCCTATACCATTGATTTACGGTTTCATTAAAAACTTAAATTCTAGATTCTACTTCTAATTGCAGCCAATAGAGTTTTCTCTGCATGGTTTACACAGGCCCAAAAATCAAGCACTGGTATTACTTGTGTCCTCCTTCAAAGATAAAACTCACCAATATCTATCAAATCCTTCACACAAGGTTCAACGCATTCAGTATTCAGTTTCCAATGGATTTCAGTATCATGGGTTTCATATGGGAATTGAATCGATTAATGGCCTAGGTCAGATGATAGATCGACCTTCATTGTTGGAAACTGAGTTCCGTTCAACTCAACTGTAGAATCGAGAGCCACATTGGTTCTTTCTTCACTGCATATACAATATATTTTGTATGAGCAAACCCTCATTTAATACTGCCTGTGGAACAACATTTGTGCCCAGTGCAATATAAAATTACATCAATAGAAGACTCAGGTTGTGAAATCGATCCCTTTGTGGTCGATTCACATAGACACTATTAACACACAAGCTTAATACTCAATCTCTTGCACATTCACATAATCCAGAATAAAATATAATTCAGAAATGAATCCACACACAATAATTACAACCCTTAGGATTGAAAATTTCCCATATAATCAGTCAACCAAGTACAAATAAATTATCTTTCTCTCAGGCCTGATCTTCAATTCGATGGCCCCTTCTATCCTCACTATTCAAGATAGCTCCAAACAACTATCCCTGCAGACCTATCTTCTCACTACCCTTTAGGCTTACATTTATACAAGAAAATATTGAATCGATTCAGCTCCTCTAACATCTCAACAAAACTCTTGAAATTCCCAAATCCTAAATCTACACTAAATCCCTAGATTTGCGGAAACTGATTCCAACTCATTCCTACTCTGAAACCTTTTCAAATCTCTTGTCTCTTCATATGCCCAACTAATCATTCGAGAGCAGTTACAATTATCTCCACATGTAATTAGAAATAATTAAAATTCACTCAATTCATTACATAAGTCTAACACTCTTGAAAACTCGAAAACACCTAAGTCTAATAAAAATATATGGAATTTGTTTTTGCCTAATGCCCCTACATCATTGTGTATATACTTGACCATGTTCATGCATTATAGACTCAAATGATTTTGAGAATGAAACTTCATGGATTAGACATCACACCTCATATGATTGTGGTAAATTTCTACTTTGTTACCAACATTATTTCTATTGTATTTAAATTAGTAGTGAACTTATTTGAGAAAATTATTTTTCCTTATTTATTGTTTTCTTAGGTTTAATGTTGTCTTTTATTTTGGTTTTATATGTCCTTATATTAAAATTTTTTGTTTCGTGTTTTTATTTACAAGGTGACTCAATTGATTCCCAAGGCCCACAATACAATATGCAATCAACGAGTTGAGATAAATAGTGTAACATAAAATTATTGAATACTTTAGGTGCCCTTCCAAACAAAAAAAGGAGTTTTGTGCCATTGTGTTTCTCAATTTGATGTGTCCTTACCTAGAAATATTTTCAGAGGTAAAAGCCGATGAATTATCAAGATTGAAATGTATATATTTTATTTATTTTTCTGGTATGCCTTTAGTTTGTATGCATGTATCATTTTCAATAGTAATGCAATTCAATGTGTATAATGTTTTAACTTGATTGAAAAAATAAACAAAAGGATAAAAAACATTCTCACATTAAATTTTATAAATGTAGAAAAAATATCATCATATACAAATATACTTTTTGGTTTTATGCCCCCAGTAGACCAAATGGAACTGATTTTGACATAGGTGATCACTAAAAGGTAGGTTAAAGTAGATATTTAATATTCATTAAAAGAAGTGGCTACCCTACGAATCCTTAGTTAGAAGCCACAACCTTAGCCATGTTCCTCTTGTCTTCTCCAAGCCCCATTGGAGCTAGAAATTCCCCCATGTGTTATTTTATATAAAGCTAAAGCTATTTAATCTTGTTGTGGTTGCTGGTGATATTAACTCATCAAAGTCCAAAGACAGGGAATAAGTTTTCAAAATTGAAAAAAGGCATAGACTTATCAAAGAGTATAACCTGAATGTTCAGTTCTGATGGATATGTGCACAAAAGAATAGAGTACAAAATGGTGGGTTGTACTTCTACATTTGTGACACAGGAGGTGCCTTTATATAGGTTAGCCTTTTCCCTTATCAAATGCTAGTTATGTTTGATGAAGGATATATAATTTCACCTAGAGTATCTAGGTCCTCTTTACAACTCAATATGGATGAAATATGTAACTAGGTGAGGGTTCTATAACTGAATTTAAAGAGGATAGTACATTTTATGGCCAATATAGTTGAGATATGTCACTTGGTAAAGCTTATAAATTAAAAAACAAAAAAATTGTTGAAATCAATACTCCCACAAAAAATGAAAAAATAAATAGTAACAATAATATATATATATATATATATATATATATATATATATATATATATATATATTTGGAATGCTGTCACTTATGGAAAAGGAGGCAGCAAATACGTAGACGTACAAAGGAAGGAACTTAATACCAGAGCTGGAGCACAACCGAATACAGAGACGGGGTCGCGACGCGGCCAGTGAGAGTGCGCAGGGCAGAATTTGACGTACAACAGAAAAGGCAGAGAGAGCCATTATAAAATTTCAGAATCCACCTGTCATTGATACATTCCTATGTAGAATTCGATTTCCACACCTTTCAAGCCGGGCGTTATTTACATATATATAGAAAAACTTTATTCCGAGAATCATATAACCCAAGCAGCAAACTTACATATATGTGCAGCGCATCATATAAACAAAGGTCAAAGCATAAATATATATAAGCGGAGCACTTTATAAATAAATAACCTAAGTACCATATGGTGGGACCCGTATGAATCGCATCGGAGAAAAAGTTGGCACCGGATCACATAAACAAAGACTTGCGATTCCAATTGAGAGCCCGGACCTGATGGGCGTATAAACGATGGTTGATATATATTTGAATTTCGGCCTAATCGCATCGGAGCATCACAGTATGGGCCTATCGGAACATCCAACCAAAACTTGTGATTGCGATTGAAAGCCCGGACCCGATGGGTCTATAAGTTATTTTTTTATAAGCTTGAATTCTGGCCTAATCGCGTCGGTAAAATGCAGTGAACAGTGGTCAATCGCATCAGAAAGAGACAAACCATCGAAACATATATTAAAATACTTGCGATTGTGATTGAAGCCCGGACCCGATGAGCTTATAAACTATGATTAATAAGTATTTGAGTTCCAATCGCATCGACAAAGAACAGTGAACAGTCTTCAATCACATCGGAGCAAGGAAACTTGCGATTACGATCAATTGCAATCAGAAATAGCTGAGGAGCAATATATTGCGTCGGGAAACATGGCAAGTGGGCCCGAAAGGAGTTTTTACCTGTTTTAAACAGGTTTTATTATATACGCCGAGAATTGATTTAAAGGCATATTAAAAGGCAGTTAGTATAATGAAAGTTGGGTTATATATATATATATAAATATATATATATATATAAGAGCTGTCATAAAGTTAAAACGATGGTTGCGATGGTATTAAAATATGTCGCGTGGTCTGTAGACCCACAGGCTTCGGCTCAAGGTGGAGGGTGATTCTTTATTTAATACAATTGTGTTGTATGAATGTTCCGCTTGCGGATCTTCCACATCAACAAGACACTTGCTGCGTGTAAAGGGTTGGAATTTTCCCAGAATTACAGTCAGCAGTTACACATATTTACAAAAAGAACAGTTACACGTATGCAGCAGTTACACCACAGCATAGGACAGAAAAGCAAACAGAGCTGAAAGGAGATTAAACACAGTCACAGAAAAGACAAATGCGCAGTGAGCCAAGAGGCTGAATGAGTGAGCTGGAGTTTTCATTATATGTGAATGTGAACATTGTAATTGAATTTTTTATTTTTTGTGATGCATTGGCAAGTCTCCGGAAGAAAACAAAATCCCATTGTAAGATTAAAATAAGCACCTACAGTTACATTTTTCTAAGTGAGCTGAAAAAGAAATAAGAAGGCAGAAAACGAAGAGGCATGGCTGTCCATTCCAAAGTCATTGAGGAATGCTTACAGTCACAAGAAAATCCTTATAAATAATATCATCTTGATATGCAAAGAGAGGTAAGAGAGAGTAAATATAGAGAAGGCAGAATACAGAAGAAGGAGGCAGAGAAGATTAAGAAAATAAGAACAGAAAGAGAAGCTACAGAACAGAGCTGATATCTAAGGTAAATCAGCAAACATTCAGTTTGATAAATTGAGGAAGTTGGAGCCTGTATCAAGCTGGGTGCCTCTTTGATAGCTTTCGCTGACACCTTGGTTGAGGTTTCCGTAGGTTGGTGCCCGCAGAAAATTGAAGGGAGTTGGTGCTTCCTTGCAAGTTGTAGCTTGTAGAATTGAGGATTGAGCCCCCTGTAGGTTGGTGCCTGCAGAAAACAGTGGTGAGAGGGAGTTTAAGCTTTCCTTTGCATCACAACAATAATAAGATGTGGTTTTCTCCCTTTATGGGTTTCCACTTACGTCTGTTGTCTCTGTGTGTGTTTCTTATGTGTTGATGTGATTCTTTCAATATGCTTAATTGTTTGCTGCTCTCAACATAAGTAAGGTGTCACATTAATTTAATATTGGCTACAACATTTTAAGACTGTTCACAAATTGAGCTAAAAATAAGTTTGGTGAAAATTTTAAAAAGCTTATGTATGTATTAAACTGATTCACTCCCCCCTCTCAGTTTAATTAAAGATTCAACAATTGGTATCAGAGCGGGTTCCTCTGTACAAGTCTAACAACTGAAAGGAGATCCTAGGTTCCCAAGATGGCTAGTATAGAAGGATGCTCAACCAATAAAGCCCCTTTCTTCACTGGTGAAAATTATTCTTTCTGGAAAATCAGAATGAGGACATACATAATGTCTCTAGGGATAGAAGTCTGGGCTGCTGTGGAATTAGGATATGCCCGAAGGCAACTGACATAGAAAAAGAATCAAAACAAGATTTTGTGGCTAACGCAAAAGCCAAGAATGCCATCCTGAATGGATTTTGTGAAGCATATTTTATTAAAGTAATGCACAAAGACACTGCCAAAAAAATATGGGATACGATTGAAAACATACATGAGGGAGACCAGAAAGTAAAGACTGCCAAACTTCAAGTCTATAGAGCCCAGTTTGAAAACTTAAAATGAATGATGATGAAGACATTTCTAGTTTCTTCCTAAAGGCTGCAGAAATCATTAACAATATGAAAGCTCTTGGAGAAAAAATGTCAGAAAATATAATTGTGCAAAAGATTCTAAGATCTCTTCCATCCAGGTTTAATCCAAAGGTGTCTGCAATAGAAGAAACAGCTGATTGGGAGACCTTAACCATGAACCAGCTACTTGGAAATATAACAGCCTATGAAATGAGGCTCCCACAGAAGAAGCCAAGTACGAGGGAAGCAGCCTTTAAAACAGAAAAGAAGAAAGAAGAAGAGGGAGGCATATGCTCTTGCTCGGATGAAGAAGAGGCAAAGTTTGTCAAGAAATTGGATAGAGGATCAGGTAAATACAAAGGTAAACTCCCCTTCAAATGCTTTAACTGTGGAAGAGTGGGACACTATGCTGCTAAGTGTCCTCACAAGAAAATAAGGAACCAGGCTCAAGAGTCAGAGAAAAATAAATCAAAGAACTCGAAAAAAGGAAAGAAGTTCAGCAGAAAATCTTTCTATGCTCAACAAGACAGCAGTACATCTGAAGATTCAGATGAACCCTCAAGTGAAGGAACCTCCAAATTCTTATTGATGGCCATAGAAGAACTTGAAGGACTCCTTCTAGAAGATGAAGAAGAAGAAGAGGAAGTCGACCTTGAGGGGGAGCTAAGAAGTGCTCTGGAAGAGATTGACAGACTCAAACTGAAGTGCAGAAAACAAAAGGACATTCTTCTTAAGTATGTAAGAGAAGAACAAAACTCAGAACTCCTCATGCAGCTAAAGGTAGAGCTTGAAGAAGCCAAGAAGATAGAAGACATGTTACTTCAGCAAATCAAGGATAAAACCCGAGAACAAGAGAAACTGGAAGAAGAAGTAGTATGTCTCAGGAAGAAACTATAAAATGCTCAAAGGACAATACTTAAAAACTCTTCTCAAACAACAAGCTCTAGTAAGTTGAATGAAATTCTGGTTGCTCAAAGATCCCCAATGATAAAAACAGGAATAGGCTATGAAGGAGAATCGAGTAAAGGAAAAGAAAAGGTTGACAGAGAGATTATTTTTGTAAAAGCAAAGAAGATTGATGAAGCAGCTCAAACAATTCCTACAAAAGAAGAAATCTGCAACAAGGAAGAAAGAGATCAGAAGAAACCATTAGTAGCAAAGAATGTAATAAATACTCAGACCCCTGAATATGTAAAATTTGGAAACCATCAAAGGAGATTCTTCCCTCCAATGAAGAATGCCACCTGCTATGTCTGCCACAAGCTGGGACACATTGCTGCATATTGTCATGCAAGGAGGAGTAATTCAAACCAGCAAAAGATGCAAACATTGAAGAGATTGCCTCAAGCAAACAAATGGAAGAGACAACCTTACATCAGGTATGCAAATAACTTCTATGGTTACTGCTTTTATTGTAAGGAATTTGGTCATAAAATCATTGAGTGTAGAAATTATGGACAAAGGTTAATGTTTAACACCTCAAGGAGGTTTATGAATCAAAGAAATTCTGTTCATACTCATAATTCTACAAAAAGTATGATCAAATGTTGTGTATGCAATCAAGTTGGACATATACCTTCCAAATGTCCTCTAAGAAAATATAGTTCGCCTCCTCACAAAAGATACCAAGCAAAAGGGCGCTTCTAGTGGATAAAGAAGGTGAAAAAATGTGACTTGGCTCTAACTGCACAAGACCTGAAAAGTCAGTGGTATTTGGATAGTGGCTGCTCAAAACATATGACAGGAGACAAAAGTAAGTTTATAACTCTTGATGAAAAGAAATCTGGCAATGTTAATTTTGGCAATGATAAGTCAGGAAAGATCAAAGGAAAGGGCTCAGTCAGCATAGACAATGGCAGAGGAAAGGCCCAAGATGTACTATTTGTAGATGGGTTGAAAGCAAATTTACTGAGTGTCAGTCAGATGTGTGACAAAGGTTGCGAAGTTCTATTTAGAGCACAAGACTGTGAAGTCAGATCAAGCACCACCGGTAAGACTCTGCTCAAAGGTGTTCGAACAGAGAGCAATGTTTACATTGTGAAAGAGGAAGATGAAGCATGCCATCTTAGCAAACTTGAGGAGTCATGGTTATGGCATAGGAGATTGGGACATCTCAACTTCAATCATATCATCAGACTGAGTAAAAAGAAAGCAGTCAGAGACATGCCAGAAATAAAGAGGCCTTCTAATACCATATGCAAATCTTGTCAATTGGGTAAACAGACCCGCACATCCTTTAAGGCCAAAGAGGAGTTGTCAACAAGAAGACCACTCCATCTTGTGCACATGGATCTGTGTGGACCTGCAAGAACTAAAACACCAAGTGGAGAATCCTACTTCATGCTGATAATAGATGATTTCTCCAGAATGACATGGGTTTCTTTTCTCAAGAACAAATCAGAAGCACTGGAAAAGTTTAAAATATTCAAAGCATTAGCAGAAAATCAAACTGGATGCAAACTAAAATGTATCAGATCAGACAGAGGAGGTGAATTCACAGATTATGACTTTGCAAACCTATGTAATGAACATGGGATAAAGCAACAATTTACTATTGCAGGGACACCTCAGCAGAATGGAGTAGCAGAAAGGCAAAACAGATCTGTTCAACAAATTGCCAGAGCCATGATGCAAGAGAAGAATATTGCTCAAACCTTCTAGGCAGAAGCAGTGCACACAGCAGTACATATCCTTAATAAAGCTCACTTAAGGCCAAGCAGTGACAAGACTCCCTATGAACTGTGGCATGGAAAGCCAGTTTCAATCAAACATTTCAGAATCTTTGGAAGCAAATGTTACATAAAGAATAATGATGAAAATCTTGGAAAATTTGATGCAAGAGCAGATGAAGGGATCTTTCTAGGATATGCTTCCAAAAGTAAAGGGTACAGGTGCTACAACAAGACTCTTCGGAAAATAATAGAAAGTATTGATGTGAGATTTGATGAAGAACTTCCAAACAATACACGAAATACAGACTGTTGCATTCCATCAGACAACCATGAAGAAGAAAACCAAGATGATGAGGAAACAAGCAAGACAACAGAAGATACAGAGCTGAGTTCTAAAGCTCCCTCAAGATATACTCAGAAGAACCATCCTGAAGATCAGACCATTGGAGACAAGAGAATAGGGGTCCAGACAAGAAGGCAGCTATCAGAACAAACTGAAGAGGTATACATAGCCATGCTATCACAAATAGAGCCAAAGAAATTTGAAGAAGCCAGCAAGGACAAGTCTTGGGTAAAAGCAATGAATGAGGAATTGGACCAAATTGAAAAGAACAATACCTGGGAACTAGTTCCTAGACCAATTGAGAAAAATATCATTGGTTCAAAATGGGTATTCAAAAACAAAATGAATGAGCAAGGACAAGTAATCAGGAATAAAGCCAGGCTTGTCTGCAAAGGATACTCACAAATTGAAGGACTTGATTACGATGAAACATTTGCCCCTGTAGCCAGAATGGAAGCTATCAGAATGTTCCTGGCATTTGCATGCTACCAAAATTTCAAGGTATATCAAATGGATGTAAAATCTTCATTTCTGAATGGAGACTTAGAAGAAGAATTCTACATGGAACAACCAGAAGGCTTCTCATTGACAGACAAAGAAAACTATGTGTGCAGATTGAAGAAGGATCTATATGGACTGGAACAGGCTCCTCGTGCTTGGTACTCAAGACTAGATAAATATTTACAAAAACAAGGCTTTAAAAGAGGTGGAGTAGACAACAATCTATACATAAAAGCCCATGAAAATGAACTCCTGATTGTTGCAGTATATGTTGACGACATTATGTTTGGAAGCAACAGAGATGAACTAGCAAAAGGATTTGCAGAAGAGATGAAATCAGAGTTTGAAATGTCCATGATTGGAGAGCTCAGTTTCTACTTAGGACTTCAAATTTAGCAAAAGAACACAGGCACATTCATCTCACAGGAAAAGTACTTAAAAGAAATGTTGAAAAAGTTCAAAATGGAGGACTGCAAACCTGTGTCAACTCCCATGACCACGGGGTGCAAGCTGTGTGATGTTGATGGGTCTACTGATATAGATCAAAAACTCTACAGATCCATGATAGGAAGTCTGTTGTATTTGACAGCATCAAGACCAGACATCATGCTAGCAGTAGGACTAGTAGCTAGATATCAAGCAGCACCTAAAAAAAATCACCTTCTTGCAGTCAAAAGAATATTCAGATATCTACAAGGAACTACACAGTATGGGCTTTGGTATCCTAAAGGAAAAAGCTTCACCTTGACAGCATACACAGATGCAGATTGGGCCAGCTGTGTAGATGACAGGAAAAGCACAAGTGGAGGTGCTTTCTATCTAGGAGAAAGTCTGGTGGCATGGTTAAGCAAGAAACAAACATTTATCTCTCTGTCTACAGCAGAAGCAGAATATATAGCAGCAGCAGCATGTTGTACACAAGTCATGTGGATGAAGCAAACTCTTCAAGACATGAAGGTAAGCATTGATGAACCTATCTCAATTAAATTTTATAATACAAGTGCTATAAGTATATCTAAAAATCATTTTCTTCACTCAAAAACTAAACATATTCCAATCAAGTATCATTTTCTCCGAGAACAAGTGGCTCAGAAAATAGTAAAACTGGAGTATGTACCAACAAAAGAACAGACAACAGATATATTTACCAAACCACTTGCTAGAGAGCCATTTGAATATTTGAGAAACAGATTAGGGGTAGTATCTATAGATGCTACTCTCTGATTAGAAGAGAAAGCACAGTTTCAGGGGGAGAACAGAAACGAAAATATCATTCTCAGGGGGAGATCAACGAGCAAGGAAAGCATGAAAACAGGTCCTCAAGATCAAAGGGATTATGGCAATAATACTTTCAGCATAAACGAATAAACAAAAACGCAAAAGGGTCTATCGTGCAGCAGAAGAATAGTGAACCCAACGCGTATCCAATCCAAAGTTTGGAGCAGCAGCGTAAAAAGTCAGGAAATTTTAGGAAATGCATGAAATATTCAAAAGGGAATAAAAACACAGCATCAGAGAATGGAAGCTTCACAAAAAATTCGAACCCCTTGCCATTGATGTCAAAGGGGAAGGAAGAGCAAGCAACAGTAGGAAGAGCAAGCAACAGGAGAAATGATCCTAACAGGAAAACAGAGGAAGAGTATTGCCATCAATGCCAAAGGGGGAGACTGTTGGAAATGTTGTCATTGATGGCAAAGGAAGCAGCAAAGATAGAGACAGACAAAGGAAGCAGCGAATACAGAGACAGACAAAGGAAGCAACGAATACAGAGACGGAGGCAGAACGATAGAAGCAGCAGAGGCAGAGGCAAAGGCAGAGCCGTTATAAAATTTCGAGAATCGCCCAAGCTGGCGGATACATTCATATGTATAATTCCGAGAATCATACCCCAAGCCGGGCGTCATTTACATATATATAGACAAACCTTATTCTGGGAATCGTATAACCCAAGCGGAAAAACTTACATATATGTGCAGCGCATCATATAAACAAAGGTCAAAGCATAAATATATATAAGCGGAGCGCTTTATAAATAAATAACCTAAGTACCATATGGTGGGACCCGTATGAATCACATTGGAGAAAAAGTTGGCAGCGGATCACATAAACAAAGACTTGCGATTCCGATTGAGAGCCCGGACCCGATGGGTGTATAAACGATGGTTGATATATATTTGAATTTTGGCCTAATCGCATCAGAGCATCGCAGTATGGGCCTATCGGAACATCCAACCAAAACTTGCGATTGCGATTGAAAGCCTGGACCCGATGGGTCTATAAGTTATGTTTTTATAAGTTTGAATTCCGGCCTAATCGCATCGGTAAAATGCAGTGAACAGTGGTCAATCGCATCGGAAAGAAACAGACCGTCGGAACATATATTAAAAGACTTGCGATTGCGATTGAAGCCCGGACCCGATGGGCTTATAAACTATGATTAATAAGTATTTGAGTTCCAATCGCATCGGCAAAGAACAATGAACAGTCTTCAATCGCATCGGAGCAAGGCAACTTGCGATTGCGATCAATCGCAATCAGAAATCACTGAGGAGCAATATATTGCGTCGGGAAACATGGCAAGTGGGCCCGAAAGGAGTTTTTATATGTTTTAAACAGGTTTTATTATATACGCCGAGAATTGATTTAAAGGCATATTAAAAGGCAGTTAGTATAATTAAAGTTGGGTTATATATATATAAAAGAGCTGTCATAAAGTTAAAACGATGGTTGCGATGGTATTAAAATATGCCGCGTGGTCTGTAGACCCACGGGCTTCGGCTCAAGGTGGAGGGCGATTCTTTATTTAATACAATTGTGATGTATGAATGTTCCACTTGCGGAACTTCCACATCAACAAGACACTTGCTGTGTGTAAAGGGTTGGAATTTGCCCAGAATTACAGTCAGCAATTACACATATTTACAAAAAGCACAGTTACACGTATGCAGCAGTTACACCACAGCATAGGACAGAAAAGAAAACAGAGCTGAAAGGAGATAAAACACAGTCACAGAAAAGACAAATGCGCTGTGAACCAAGAGGCTGAATGAGTGAGCTGGAGTTTTCATTATATGTGAATGTTAACATTGTAATTGAATTTTTTATTGTTTGTGATGCATTGGCAAGTCTCCGGAAGAAAACAAAATCCCACTGTAAGATTAAAATAAGCACCTACAGTTACATTTTTCTGAGTGAGCTGAAAAATAAATAAGAAGGCAGAAAACGAAGAGGCATGGCTGTCCATTCCAAAGTCATTGAGGAATGCTAACAGTCACAAGAAAATCCTTATAAATAATATCATCTTGATATGCAAAATAAGGGAAGAGAGAGTAAATATAGAGAAGGCAGAATACATAAGAGAGAGGCGGAGAAGATTAAGAAAAGAAGAGCAGAAAGAAAAGCTATAGAACAGAGCTGATATCTGAGGTAAATCAGCAAACATTCAGTTTGATAAATTGAGGAAGTTGGAGCTTCCCTATCAAGTTGCAACTTGATAGCTTTCAGTTGTAGCTGACTGAGGTTGGAGCCTCCTGTAGGTTGGTGCTTGCAGAAAATTGAAGGTAGTTCGTGCTTCCTTGCAAGTTGTAGCTTGCATAATTGAGGATAGAGCCTCCTGTAGGTTGGTGCTTGTAGAAAATAGTGGTGAGAGGGAGTTGGAGCTTGCCTTTGCATCACAACAATAATAAGATGTGGTTTTCTCCCTTTATGGGTTTCCACTTACATCTGTTGTCTCTGTGTGTGTTTATTATGTGTAGATGTGATTCTTTCAATCTGCTTAATTGGTTGCTGCTCTCAACATAAGTGTGGTGACACATTAATTTAATATTGGCTGCAAAATTTTAAGACTATTTATAAATTAAGCTGGAAATAAATTTGGTGAAATTTTTAAAAAGCTTATGTATGTATTAAACTGATTCACCCCCCCCTCTGAGTTTAATTAAAGGTTCAACAACACCACTTTCCCGTGTCCTTCTTTGGCTTTGCGGTGTTGTTCTTTGCTTGTGGCTTTGACAGGTTGTCTTGAGTCGCCATGCCTTGGCTCTATCCTTTGTTCTGCGGTTTGGGAGCACCTTTCCCTTGCTTTTGATTCGCAGATCCAAAGTCTCGCTTCTTCTGTTTGAATTTCTGCTCAATCTTGGCAGCATACCGGTATGCCGTACCAAGCGAGGAGATGTCGAGGAACTCCATTTCCTCCTGAATGTATCTATGTAGACAACTGCGATACTTTAGCACCAGATGTTTCTCTGAATCTTTGATACCCAACTTGGTGCGCAGGGTATGGAACAGATTCGTCAGCTCATGCACATCTTGATCCCTTTGTTGTCGCAACGTGGTCCATTGTATGTACTTGTCCTCATAGCTCCCCACGGGATAGTACTGTTCCTTGACGGCGTCTCGGAAATAATTCCAAGTTGGTACGGCCGAGAATAGAGAGGGTTATGTCTGGTCCTTGTTCTCACAGTAGGTTTCCCACCAGTCCTTAACATGGGGGGTAGCTTTGAGGAGTGCAAAAATAATCTTCTCCCGGTCTGAAAAGTCATGAACAGAGAAATATCCTTCTAATAGATTCAACCATCTATCTACGGCATTTGCATCTATTTGACCCTCAAATATGGGAATGTCAAAATTTACTTGTACCTTAAAGGGAGTCGCAACTCCAGAGTGGCTACTGGATGTAGATGCACCGCCGGTGGGCAGCCGTTGAAGGATCTGAGCAAAGCTATCCATCATCGCGTTCCTTTGTTTTTCGAGGGCCTCCTCGAGCAATATTTTGATAGGATCTTTTGCTCCCTCATCTTTCTTTTCGTCCCCCATGGGCGTCCGTCGAGGTTTGCGAGGCTGATCTTGCAAAGGTTCCACCAGATCAAGCCCTAGCTCCTTATACCACGACCTCGTTGGGGACATGCAAAGAAGGATCGAGAAAAAGCAGACCGCTCTGATACCACTGATCCGGATTTATGCAGGAACGCAACAGAATAAACACATAACCATAAATACAGAGATGCATCGGAAATAACACTTCATTTCATTAATATCAAAGAACTGAAATTTGCTTACAGACAGAATGGAAATAAAACTAGCTAGGGCGCTGGTAGCTATCTCTGAGAAGAGATGTGGCAGCTACAGGCCTCTGAACTGAGTTACAATGAGGCTTGAGGGCCTATTTATTATTTAGAAACAATGGGAAATCCTAAACAGCCAAAACCCTAACCCTAGAAGATGAAGTGCCAAAACTATGGGCCCCGTTTGGGTAAATTGGTGTTTCAACTTCCCGGGGACGTAATTTTGGCATACGATCTCCGTTTGACACGTACCATACCTTGTTAGAAATATATATCCGAGGACTACAAATTTTGAGTGAGAAACATCAGTTCGTGGACCCATGTTGCTCCCCGTTTTCCCAAAAAACATCGTTTAGGGCCTCAAAACGGCTCCGGAAGTTCAAGACCCGAAAAACTGCTAAAAATAGTAAGTTGTGCCAAAACTGAAAAACTGAAAGAGACAATGGTGGGGCCCCAAGTGGAATAGGTGGGTGACCACCAATATCCACCTCGATCAATTTGTGTGCATCATGAGTGAAAGCCTCCATGTGCATAAGAGTCCCCAAAGCTATGAACTTTTATGTGGGTCACCTTAAAAGAATGTCATCCAACTTGTTTGTGTTGCCCTTGTTGTACTTGATTAGTGAATGGAATTTTTGTAGAAAACCCATCCACTTGTTATGCCTAGTATTTTGTACCTTAATCTGGACTTGTAAGTACTTTATTGTTTGGTGATATTTGTGTTTTATCGTCTCCTTTCCCATGAGATAGTGTCTCCACTTCTTCATAGATTGAACCAAGGGATATAGTTCCTTGTCGTTAGTAGGGTAGTTGAGAAATTCCCAATGAAATACTTCAAAATGGTAGTATATAGGCCTTCCTCCCTGTAATAAGACCATTCCCATAGCATACCCACTAACATCAGTCTCCACTTTGAGGATTTGTTGCAAATTTGATAATGTCAAAACTAATTCTTGAATGATCTTCAAGTCCTCAAAGGCCCTATGTTGACCCTTTCCCCACTTGAAACTCTTTTCCACTCACTATTATGGCATGGAGTGATGTTGTTATTATTGAAAATGAGGTTATGAATTTCCTTGAGTATTGTGATACCCAAACTAAACTCCTAACCTCAAAAGCATTAGTAGGTACCAACCACTTCATGATGGCCTACATATTGGAGATATCTATCTTCAACTCTCCCCCACTTATCACATATCCCATATACACTAGATACTACTATGTAAACTCACACTTATTGGTATTTTCCAGTCGTTGGTACTTCTTAAATGTCTCTAGCACCTGAATCAAATTTCAGATGTTCCCCTCCCAGGTAGCACTGTATATATGTATATCATCCAAATATAAAATAGAAAATGAATTTATAAAAGGGAAAAATATATCATTCATTAACCTCATAAATGTAGCTAGTGCATTGCATAGGCCAAATGACATGAGAAACCACTCAAAAAAATCTTCCCTAGTTTTGAAGGAAATCTTCCATGTATCATATTCTTTGACTTAAATGCGGTGATTTATTGAATTTAAGTCCAAATTTGTGAAGTATTTGGTTCATTTCAACTTATCCAACAAATCATTTATCCTAGGTGGGGGTACCTATTCTTGAGCGTAATTTTTTTTAGCACCATGTAATCAATACACATTTTCCAAGACCCATCCTTCTTTGGCACAATGATGATGGGTGGCCCACATGGTGAGGTACTTGGTCGAATGATACCCTTTTCTATTAGTTATTGCAACTGCTTCTTCTCCTTGCTTGATTCTATAACATATTTCCTTTATATCATGCTCTACTTCCCTCTTGGGAGATAGCCTTAGGCTCTTGAAACATACCCTTGTATTCCTTCAAAAACTCTTGTAGTTTTTGTTTATGTTCCTTAGTACACCCTTTTAAAGATGACTTTTATTTCATTGAATCTTTTAGAAAATGATTTTCTCTTAAAAATAACGAAGCATACTTCTTGCTAGAATTGATTAATTTATTCGCTTTGTTGGCACTTACTAGTGAAATTTCGGACTTGACCTTGTGTGCATTGATGGTGAAGGATTTTCCATTTTTTATGAGGTAGTACTAATTGGCTCGACATGAATATTACATCCTACATGTACATATAGCGACTTCCAAACACCACTCCACATACATCAAATGGAAATACATTTGGTTCTACTTCATCAATAAAATCAACACTGATAGAAAATCTAATACTTCATTACTTGGTTACTTTATTTATGCATCCTTATTTACCCATCCCAATGGATATACACTTGTATGATCATGGATTTCCAACCCCAATTTATTGACCAACTTTGCAACAATGACATTTCCTATGATCTTGAGATGAATATAGCATCAATATTTGTATTCTTGACTTATATCTTTACATGGAAGAGTTTGATCATTTCGTACTCTTCCTGTTATTGAAATCTACTCGATTCACTCCCTTTCACACTGATGTACAGAAAATCTTCTCACCCATGTCCAAGTTGTGTTCCACCTTACTCGAATCTATGGCCATGAGATTTTTATTCTTAACCATAGTGATGCCTTTTACTTCAAAATCTAATGAATATGTATTTAAATAAGATTAAAAATATCCACAATTTTCACAAAATATTTTGTTAAAAGCAGTATAAAGAGACATAGAGGAAATTTTAATGATAACTAATTTTGAGCATAATTGTTGCAATCTTTTCTTTTCAAATGTCTTATTCAATCAATCTAAATCAATAAACTTCATTATCTTAATCTCTTATCATACTCTTACTAATTAATTTGTGTATACTCTTATTATTTAATTTTTGTAGATAATTTATTTTAATTAAGTGATTAATGTATAATGAACAAAGAGTTGGGGTTACAATAAAAATGTATACAAGATGAATGAAAAAATAAGTTGCATAATAAATGTTGATATAGAACTACAAACAATGTAAAAAGAAGATTTAATTTATTTAGGGGTTGAAGTTAAAAAATGAAAAGTAAAGGAAATTATTAATTCGAAAATAAAGGAAAAGATAATGGAGATTATGACTATGATGATTTCTTTAAAAACATGTTAGTGAAGAAAGGAAGATACAACAAAGTAATTGGTATGTTAGATTGAAATTAATATAATTAATTATGATGATTCTAAATGTGGCTTGAATTGGAACAAGATAGAAATTGTCAATATTACACTAGCATGTGGTTTTCTTGGATTGGTACAAATCCAAAATAAAATAATCATTAGCTTCAAACTTACTATGGGTGAGCCTTTTTCCTTATTGATTAAATTAACGGCAATGTCACCTTTGGACTAATAAACATGATAATTAATAATAGATGGGAAATCTACTTCCTTCTTATGTACACCTAAGAACTACTATTTATATTTTAACACACTCAACATACATAGATATATGTAACATTTTTTCTAAAACAAGATTAATTAATTAACAAAAACCTCTTAGTGTCATAGTCATTCAGGCCTTCCAAAATAATATGAAAATATTGATTTATACAATCATTGTGAATAAAAAAAATGTTTGCACAATGTTTTAGCTTTCATCAATGATTCTCACCTACTTTGCATATATTTTAAGGCTACATGAGGAATCTATAGGTAGATTCTAATGATTCACAATTTTGTTATGTTTTGTATGATTGAACCCCCACACTAAAGCACCTTAGGAAATTGTATATTTTTTTATAAGCTCGTGGTTATATATTCTCTAAATATTTATCAGTGTCTTAAAGTCTTTTCTTATGAGTTCACATTTTTGTTTGCGAGAAAATCATGTTGGATTGCTTAAGTCGTATGTTAAGCTCTTATGTTGGGCTTGGTACAGTGGTTAACCAGTGAAATTTTTTTAGTTTTTCTACATTGGTCTATAGCTGATTCCTAATACATCTTGCTCGTGCACGTGGCCTAGGAGTCCTCCCACAATCATGAGTAATAGTTATATTAACACTAGTCCAAATCCAATAAATTTGAATAAATTTAGGTTGTATCTTCAAGTGCTCAAGAAATATAGGTTACTCATATTAACACTAGTCCAAATCCAAAAAAATTGAATAAATTTAGGTTGTACCTTCAAGTGCTCAAGAAATATAGGTTACTCACTCCTACGAAAAAGTAAAGATCAAGAATATTATCATTCCAAATAATAATATAAGAACATTCAGAAAAAAGAACATAAAGATGAATGCATAATTGCTAACTCATAATGTGGGGCAAGCGCTAAATTGCAAAGTTTGTTGTTTGATTTAAAGTATTTATGAAAAGGCCTTAGCCTATGTGATACATTTTTAACCCTCCACCCATGTTGAATGTATATATTCAAAATTTTAGTATTGTCAAGAAAATGTAACACATCCTAATTATAAATTAAGCTCATCTTGTAAAGGTTTGAAGTGTAAATAGCTTTGAATATCATTGAAAATTGGGACTTTCAATTAGATCGAATTTATATTTTGAAGGTTTCAAAGTTTACGCATATGTTTTCATAAATGGCAAAAGTATATTTTTTAATGCAAATATTGGATAGTTCACCACTGAGCAAGTAAGGTTGATATGTTTATATTTGTATTATGGATTTAAAAGAATAGTGATCAAAATGCTTATTTTAAAATTGAGCAAGTAAGGTTCATATGTTTATATTTGTATTATGGATTTAAAAGAATAGTGATCAAAATGCTTATTTTAAAATTTAATTTAAATTGAGGTGGAGATTATTCTAAGTAATAGTGATCAAAATGCTTATTTTAAAATCTAATTTAAATTGAGGTGGTGATTAATCTAAGTATGATATTAAAATTATAAGTTGATAGTAAATCAATATCATAAAGAAATAGACAATGTAAATTTTCACATGGATAACTAATAATGGTTGGAGCTTTATGTAATCATGTTCACATTTTAATTCTTCAATGATAACCCCGCCACTAACCGAATAAAGCAACAAACTAATTAGCACCACACTGATTTGCAGTGGGCAATACGGCATCCTCCTCAGTCAAGTATTAAGGCCTACCCTGTGAATGCTTGCTGTCTATACGCCCACCCCACGCGTCCAACAGCTCTATTTGTAGTAATTTTAAAATAAATTATATATATTGATTTATATCTTGCATCGTTTATACAAGATTACATATGAAACTCTGGCGAAATATTTTATTGTCCGTGAAAATGTAGAACCTGACAATAAGCTTCAATCTTTTCCATCCACCTTTTGCACATCACTCTAATATTCTCTACGCAAATCACTCTAAAATTGTTTATCTTCGACTGTCTGCTCAATCTTCAATTCTCGTTGCAAATTTTATTGTTTTCTCTCTCTCGTTGGTTTGGGGTGTGTCATAAAACTAACCGCATATATAATCCTATGCAACGCTAGTAAATTGTCTCTGCGTTGCAAGCTAACCGTGGCAACGATAACTGGAGGGCAATAATGGAATTAATAGCATTGAGGAGATATCCCACATGCGAAACACTGAGTAATTACCGCCTCTTTATAAATCTTCCGGTGAAGAAATTTTGATCACGTTGTCCAAAACTGCTAGACAGATCGGGTGGGTCCGAACCCGCCACTTGTCAAACATCCACTGCCCAGATCGAAAGGCTCAGAGTCTGCCACTTGTCAAACATCCACTGCCCAGATCGAAAGGCTCAGAGTCTGCCACTTGTCAAACATCCACTGCCCAGATCGAGCTCCTCATAGGCCGCCACTTGTCAGTCATCAACTGCCCAGATCGAAAGGCTCATAGGCCACCACTTGCCAAACAACCATTGCCCAGATCGAGCGGCTCATAGGCTGCCACTTGTCAAACATCCACTGCCCAGATCGAGAGGCTCATAGGCCACCACTTGTCAAACATCCACTGCCCAGATCGAGCGGCTCAGAGGTTGCCACATGTCAGTCATCCACTAGCCAAGATCGAGCGGCTTAAAGCCCACCACTTGTCCAACATCCACTGGCCAGATCGAGCGGCTCATAGCCCGCCACTTGTCAAACATCCATTGCGAAGATCGAGCGGCTCATAGCCCACCACTTTTCGAACATCCACTTCCCAGATCGAGCGGCTCATAGGCCGCCACTTGTCAGTTATCCACTGGCCAGATCGAAAGGCTCGGAGCCTGCCACTTGTCAAACATCCACTGCCCAGATTGAGCGGCTCATAGGCCACCACTTGTCAGTGATCCACTGCCCAGATCGACCAGCTCATAGGCCGCCACTTGTCAGTGATTCACGGCCCAGATCGACCAGCGCTAAGCTGCCACTTGTCGGTCATCCATGGCCCAGATCGAGCGGCTCATAGGCCGCCACTTGTCGGTCATCCACGACCCAGATCGAGCGGCTCATAGGCCGCCACTTGTTTGTCATCCACGGCCCAGATCGAAAGGCTCAGAGGCCGCCACTTGTCAGTCATCCACGGCCCAGATCGAGCAGCTCATAGGCCACCACTTTTCAGTCATCCATGGCCCAGATTGAAAGTCTCAGAGGCCGCCACTTTTCAGTGATCCACGGCCCAAATCGAAAGGCTCAGAGGCCACCACTTGTCAGTGATCCACGGCACAGATCAAGCGATTCAGAGGCAGCCACTTGTCAGTGATCCACGGCCCAGATCAAGGGGTTCAAAGGCCGCCACTTGTCAATGATCCATTGCCTGAATCGAAAGGCTCAGAGGCTGCCAATTTTCAGTCATCCATTGCCCAGATGGAAAGGCTCAAATGCCGCCACTTGTCAGTCATCCATTGCCCAAATCGAAAGGCCCAGAGGCCACCACTTGTCAATAGTCGATTGGCTAGATCAGGTGGATAAAAAGGCTGCCACTTGTCAATAGTTGATTGGGTAGATCGGGTGGCTAAAAGGCCGCCACTTGTCTAATAAAACAGGTTACGTTTCTGGTCAGATAAGGTCTTTAGCTGATAATTTATCACACGCATTATCATTTAATAATTTAGCATCTGATAAGACTATGTTTATAACTTATAGGTCGATAATGACTTTAACTTATAGATTTATAACTTATCTGATACCTCATTTGCGATGGAGTTATCAACAGATGACTTATCTATTAAATGATAGCTTATCTACTAATAAGTTATAAGTTGATAAGTTATTGGCTAATAACTTATCATTGATAACTTATGAAAGGATAGGTTATTATCTGATAACTTATCGAATGATATATTATCCAACTTATCATCTGATAACTTATTAATAGATAAGTTATCATCTGATAACTTATCTAATGATAATTTCACTAACTTATCTACTGATAAATTATTAGTAGATAAGTTATCATCTAAGAACTTATCTAATATATCTTATCTGGTAATAAGTTATAAATTGATAATTTATCAGAAGATAAGTCCTTGGACAATAGGTAATCGGCATATAACTTATCTATAGAGAACTTATGGCACATAATCCATGGGTGGTGATAACATCTCAGCCAATAATTGATATTTGTCTTAATTTGCAGGGTTATCAGTCCGGCCATCGTTGGTAGGGTTCTCTGCACGGCCAATTTCGCAGGGTTCGAAGGGGCTTTTGAGGCTCAATACTTTGCCTCCATGAGCGATGCCTCTGCCAAATTTGCAGGCTTAGAACTCGGTTCTCTGCTCAGCCAAATTTGCAGGGTTATATGTCTGGCCATCGTCCGGAGGGTTCTGTGCACGGCCAAATTCGCAGAGTTCGAAAGGGGCTTTCGAGGCACAATACTTTGCCTCCATGAGCGACGCCTCTGCCAAATTTGCAGGCTTAGAACTGGGTTCTCTGCTCAGCCAAATTTACAGCCTTAGAACTGGGTTCTCTGAACTGGATTTAGAACTTGTAATTTTCTCTCGTTTACAGTTATTGGATCAGCTGTTGACGATGCTTAAACCACTACGGATTGTATAATCCTCAAACGCAAAATACAAATCCTCTGTAAAAACAATGGAGGATCGCTGGACATTTCAGAGAAGCCATCCAGAGAGAACAAGTACATAATGTATCGAAGTTTGAAGACAAAATGATCCGTGTTTCAAATAATGATTTATTAATGCTTTATTTGCGTATAATAAAATTGTAAAGTTATTTTATCAAAAATAGAATGAGCAATAGATTATAAAATTATAAAGAGCAATACAATTTGTAGGTTATAAACTTGTTTTATCTTGGCAATTTTTGAATTTGTAGGTTTAGGAGGTATAAATGGGGATATATTTATGGATAATTCTAAAACTTTTGGAATAATATTTGAAAAATAAATCATAAATACTTGAAGGTAAATTATAAATACATGTTTTAATGTTGGCTTTTCTCAACAAGATTGATTGTTTTAGGACTTTTTATGTGCATGGATATTTAAAAACTTCAGTTTGTAGAAAATTGTGTTGGTTTGTTTTTTTAAGTTGTGGCCTATGTTAATGCTTGTTTTAAGACAAATTTTTTTTTATGGATATTTAAAAACTTCATTTTGTAGAAAATTATTTTTGTTTTTTTAGTTGTGGCTTATGTTAATGTTTTATTCGCATATTTTAAAATAATTTTAAAAGTTAAATTTTTTAGGACAATTCTTTAGCATCAAACATATATTGATGGTGCTTGTCAAGACTCAAATTTTATTGCTGAAAATGAGTTTATTTCATAGACATATCTTGTCAAAGTAATATAGGAAGAGTAGTAAGAGAAAATGACCTTGTGGAATTCGCAAAAATTAAGAAGCAAATAAATGTTGTTAAAGACCAAGGTGATCGTCGTGATGGTATTTTTAACAGTTCTTTTTGTCAAAACTTTAAGTATAGTTTTGGGGAAACCTTGACAAACTTTAAGTATAGTTTTGGGGAAACCACCAACTTGAAGTACAATGACGGGGAAACCTCCAACAAAAATATTGAAAGGAGATCATTACAACATGTGAAGACTTGGAGTAGATTTTGAGGAAATCTCCACTAGAAATTTGGAAGTACTTTTCTTTAGTAATTATATGTTGCTTGGGAACTGTTGGCTAGTATCCTAATACCCAACATGCCAGGTGTGTTAGTATATGTGGAGGTACTTTTTAGGACCACTGGTTGATAAAGACCTCGAGCATTGCTTTACATATCCAGAGCACATTGAAGATTGAGATTGCACTAATAGTTTATATATCAGTGGGAAGATCGTGTTGCATGATTAAAGTATCATGTTGTGCAAGGATTAAGTTGAAGAATGAGAGCATCTTGTTTAATCATTTTCTAGAACAACGATATCAATTCATGAATATGCAAATGCCACCAAAGATTCTTTAGCTCACATTCATAAAGCTCACCATCTCCCAATAGGTTATCCTATGTTTCTACATCCCTACATGGTTCCTATGACTTGTGGACCATCCAACATTTTTTTTTTTCAATAGAACTTCCCAAACTTTCAAGGAAACACTGGAATAGATAATTTGATGGATGTTCCAATGGATGTGCCTTTGGTTTCGTAGTCACCTTCCATAGTCCACTACATTGTCAACTATGAGTGACATATCATTGAGCCTAACCTCACTAGTGTTACGTAGTCCTTTTGCCATCAATGCAATAAATATATGTGTTATTGGCATGCCCTTTAGATGATAACTTTTCCTCTAATGATGCTTCTGGTGGTCCCAAAGCGAAATTAGAACATTAACATGAGTCCAAATAGGGAAACCAGTGGTGTAAGTCCAAAAGACTGTCCCACTTCATAATTAACTAGTGATGATAAGCAAGAAGTCAGAAAGGATCCAAGACGAACCAATAAAATACAGTTATGGGAAATTTGGAATATATAATTTGATGGATGTTCCAAGGGATGTGCCTTTGGTTTTGTAGTCACCTTCCATAGTCTACTACATTATCAACTATGAGTGACATATCATTGTCTAATCTCACTAGTGTTAAGTAGTCCTTTTGCCAACAATGCATTAAATATCTGTTATTGGCATGCCCTTAGGAGGTAAATTTTCCTCTAAGGATGCTTCTTTTGGTGGTCCAAGTGGAATTTCCACATTAACATAAGTCTAAATGGGACAACTGGCAGTGTGAGTCCAAAAGAAAGTCCCACTTCATAATTAACTAGCGATGATAAGCTAGAAGTCGAAAAGGATAACTAGTAGATTTATATGTGTTGCCTTCTCTTTAGGTGGTAACTTTTCCTCTAATGATGCTTCTGGTGGTCCAAGTGGAATTGGCACATTAACATGAGTCCAAATGGGGCAACTGGTGGTGTAATTGATTCTTTTAATTCACTCTCTCAATTGTCAATTACACGTTACTACATATTTAACTCACCTTACCCCAATTCAATTAATGTCATCCTTTGCTGGTGCAATTGATTCTTTTAAATTACTCTCTTAGTTGTCTAATCTCATCCTTTGGTGGTACAATTGATTATTTTAAATCTCTCTCAGTTGTCAAATACACCTTACTTGCTATATATTTAACTCATCTTGCCCCAATTCAACTAATTTCATCCTTGAGAGTGACTTTGAAGTATATTTTGTCTCAGCCCTTCCTTACTGCATATTTAACTCACCTTGCCCCAATTCAACTAATTTCATCCTTGAGAGCGACTTTGAAGTATATTTTGTCTCATCATTCTTAGCATTCCTTTAACTATTGAACTTAGTCATTTACGAAACATTATGAAACATCATGATTGTGTTGCTTTATAAGTGGTAGTGGGCCACTTATCAAAAATTTTGCACTAATAAAACTTGTAATTTATGTAAGATAGTTCATGATCAAACAAGTTAATATACAAAATTTGACAAATACATTGAAATATAATAAATTGACAAATATATTGACAATTGCTAGCATCATAATCTTCTTCACTTGCATTGAGATCTCAAACAACTACTCCATTAAGTTCATATATTGGTTAATTGGATCAATCTTAGTGGCTAATGCAAATCCTTTCCAGCGTCGACTTGTCAATTTATCTAGACTTCAACTTGTACTTGCAACGCCTTTTCCAATCATTTATCTAGGTGCAAGAACTAGTAGTTACCCCTTTTATGTTTTATCTTCGCAGCAATAATAATTGCACTTTTGTTGTATCCTCTGCAATTTATTAGTTGGATTGGTTGTCAATATAGAGAACCAATAATTTGTCCTTTACTTGTTCTAAATGGGTTTAGCTTCTTTCTCCAATTATTCTCGACTTTAATAATCATTACCTTACAATCAACATCTTTCAATGTCAATACCGTTTTATCTTTCAATTGCACTTTTGTTGTATCCTCTTCAATTTATTAGTTGGATCAATTTTGAATTTACTTAGGTTGACCAACCTTCTCATGTCAATATAGACAACTAGTAATTTGTCCTTTTTTCTTTTGAATTAATATGTGACTGCTTCTAAATGGGATTGGCTTCCTTCTCTAATTATTCTTGGTTTTAATTGTCATTACCTTACTATCAACATCTTTGAATGTCCATACTTCAAACAAGTTGAACTCTCATTGGAAAGACATTTGGGGTACATAATAGCCATCACCTCACTATCAATATATTTCAATGTACGTACTTCAAACAAGTTGACCTATCAATGAAGAGGCATTTAGAGTACACCTAGTTATTCCAACATAACATACCCTTCACATTCATGAACCTTTTGTGACATTTAGAGTACACCTAGGTATTCCAACATAACATAACTTTCACCTAGGTATTCCAACATAACATACCCCTCACATTCACGAACCTTTTGACATTTAGATTACACCTAGGTATTCCAACATAACATACCCTTCACATTCACTAACCTTCTGTGATTTTTCGTCAAGATCACTAAAATTCATGGAAAATAATTAGCACTCATACTCATATATTTCCCTTACAAATACCTCAATTTCTCTACGTTCAATGTCTTATTTAAATATAATTTAGAAAAACAAACATTTTTTAAAAACCATTCATTACACTGACAAATTGTGTCTACATAACACACAAGCAAACATAGATGATTTTATCTTTTAATTATGTGTTGTTCTATCCATTATGTGCACTCACTTCATTTGCAATCCTTTCCTTGCATTGAAATAATTATCATTAACTCAAATTTTCCAATTTCTATAACCATATATCTTGTCTATCTTCAAAAAATTCTAAAACTTGCATGGATATTTTGTTTTTATGAAAAAAGGAAGCCCCTTCCTCTAAAGGTTATGAATAATATTCCAATGAAATGAAAATCATGAGTTGAAAGCATAACCTTATCAATAAATAATCAATGTTTCATCAACTAAAACGATGTGTCTAAACCTCTAAGAGCAAGGGTTACTAAGGACAACTCAATTCTCAACATTCTAGAACTTGCATGGATATTTTGTTTTCATGAAAAAGGAAGCTCTCTAGGAGGGTTATGAATAATATCCCAATGAAATGAAAATCAATGTCAGTTAAATATCATTTGAAAGCATAACCTTATCATTAAGTAATGAATGTTTCATCAATTAAGATCGTGTTTCTAAACCAAACCTCTAAGAGCATCCACTTAAGTGTGACTAAGGACAATGACACAACTCAATTCTCAATATTCTAAAAACTTGCAAGGATATTTTTTTTCCCTGAAGAAGAAGGCCTCTTTGTTTGAGGGTTATGAATAATATTCTAATGAAATTAAAATCAATATCAGTTAAATAAGGGTTGAAAGTATTGATTCATGACCATGCATTTGAAAGAGTTGAAAGCATTGATTTATGATCATGCAATTTAGTTTTTATTCTCCATATATTTAGAAGAATTTCATGAGCAATAAAAAAATCTTGTTAAACTCTATCCATGAGTAATGAGTGTTTCATCAATTAAGATTGTGTCTAAACCTCTGTAGTGTGTCAAGAAATAAAATTGTATATGCTATAAAATAGGGCTTTAACAAGTGTAATGTGTCACTTTGTAGTGTGTCAAGAAATAAAATTGTATATGCTATAAAACAGGGCTTTAACAAGTGTAATTTGTCAAGAAATAAAGTTGTGTATGCTATAAAGCAGGGCTTTAACAAGTGTAGGGTGTAGTGTGTCAAGAAATAAAGTTGTATATGCTATAAATCAGGGCTTTAACAAGTGTAGGGCCTAACAAATGGAGAAGAGAAAACAATGGGTAGTAAATCAATCTTATTCTAACAATGACCTTATCTGATTAGCTGGGTAGTAAATCAAGCTTATTCTAACAATGCAATGTTTATAATCTGTCAATTTACAAGCTTATTCTAACAATGACCTTATCTGATTTCCCAGAGAAACAATGTTTATAATCTAATGCTTATAATCTGCCAATTTACAATATTCTCTAAGCCATATTCTCTCAAAACATGCTAAGTCTAGTAAATAGCATAAATACACCGATTTCCCAGCGAAACAATGCTTATAATTTTGCCAATTTACAAGCCAAGTCTTGTAAATAGCATAAATAACTCTGGAAACTACCAATGACATAGTCTTGTAAATAGCATAAATACCTCTGGAAACTACATGCTAAGTCTTGTAAATAGCATAAATAACTCTGGAAACTACCAATGACATATTCTCTCCAAACATGTTAAGTCTTGTAAATAGCATAAATACCTCTGGAAACTACATGCTAAGCCTCTGGAAACTACATGCTAAGTCTTGTAAATAGCATAAATAACTCTGGAAACTACCAATGACATATTCTCTCCAAACATGCTAAGTCTTGTAAATAGCATAAATACCTCTGGAAACTACATGCTAAGCCTCTGGAAACTACATGCTAAGTCTTGTAACCCTTTTTGAAGGGACGAAACCTATGAGTCATGATAGGTTTCAGGCAAAACATTTGTTATGACGGAGTCTCACAACTAATATAAGGGAGGACCACTAGATTTTTATCAATAATAGCCTTCTTCATCCTGCTACTATAGGATTAGTAATATAGTCTACTCCATCTTTGCCAATTTTGAACATATCAGAGGTATTATGGATACTTGGTAATTTAATACCTCTGGAAACGACCAATATTCTCTATGTCATATTCTCTCCAAACATGCTAAGTCTTGTAAATAGCATAAATACCTCTGGCAACTACCAATGGCATAAATGAAAGCCTCCTATCAAGGTTATATCCAAAATGTACAATATTCTCTTAGCCATATTCTCTCCAAACATGCTAAATCTTGTAAATAGCATTACCTCTGGAAACTACCAAAGGCATAAATGAAAGCCGCCTATCAAGGTTATATCCAAAATGTGTTATATTGCATTCTCTCGAAACATGCTAAGTCTTGTAAATAGCATAAATACTTGTGGAAACTACCAAAGGCATAAATGAAAGCCTCCTATCAAGGTTATATCCAAAATGTGTTATGTTGCATTCTCTCCAAACATGCTAAGTCTTGTAAATAGCATAAATACCTTTGGAAACTACCAAAGGCATAAATGAAAGCCTCCTATCAAGGTTATATCCAAAATGTGTTATATTGCAAGCATGAAGGCTTGATATCTGAAGTGCGTTATATTGCAGCCTGGCAACTACCAATGGCATAATATCCAAAATGTGTTATATTACAAGCATAAAGGTTATATCCAAAATGTGTTATATTGCAAGCATAAAGGCTTGATATCCGAAGTGGGTTATATTGCAAGCCTGGCAACTACCAATGGCATAATATCCAAAATGTGTTATATTACAAGCATAAAGGCTGAAGACTGATATCCAAAATGTGTTATAAGCATAAAGGCTTGATATTTAAAATGTGTTATATTGCAAGCCTGGCAACTACCAATGGCATAAATGAAGCTCCTATCAAGGTTATATCCAAAATGTGCTATATTACAACTTCCGAAGCATAAATACCTCTAGCAACTACAAATGGCAGAAGTGTGTTATATTGCAAGCCTGGCAACTACCAATGGCATAATGGCATAATATCCAAAATGTGTTATATTACAAGCATAAAGGCTGAAGGCTGATATCCAAAATGTGTTATATTGCAAGCCTGGCAACTACCAATGGCATAAATGAAGCTCCTATCCAAAATGTGTTATATTACAACTTCCGAAGCATAAATACTTCTGGCAACTACAAATGGCATAAATGAAGGCTCAATGAAGCCTCTTGTCAAGCTTATACATGGCATAAATGAAGCCTCAGTGAAGCCTCTTGTCAAGTTTAAACATTGAGCCTCTTGTCAAGCTTATATCCAAAATGTGTTATAGGGAAACTACCAATGGCATAAATACCTCTGGCAACTACAAATGGCATAAATGAAGCCTCAATGAAGCCTCTTGTCAAGAGGCTACATGGCATAAATGAATCCTCTTGTCAAGCTTATATCCAAAATGTGTTATAGGGAAACTACCAATGGCATAAATGAAGCCTCTTTTCAAACGTATATCCAAAATGTGTTATATTACAACTTCCGAAGGAAGGATCTCTCTCCATCAAAAACAGTGACAAAGGCTGCAGCAATGAAAAAATATGAGCAACATCCCATCAATTGTTTTCTACAGATATCAATGTTTAATATGAGCAGCATCCCATCAACTGTTTTCTACAGATATCAATGCTGCAGCAATGAAAAAATATGAGCAACATCCCATCAATTGTTTTCTACACATATCAATGTTTAATATGAGCAGCATCCCATCAACTGTTTTCTACAGATATCAATGTTTAAACAGCAGTATCCCATCAACTGATTGCTGCAAAAATATGAGCAGCATCCCATCAACTTTAAAGTGAACATCAGGAAGTCAGGCTATATATAATAATAAAAGAAATCATATACCATATACTTGGAGCAGGTATCTGGGCATCAACTCCAGAAGATGCCAACACATTCAAAACATGTGAAAAAGTCAGGCCTTTGGTTTTCTTTTGGTGGCGGCCCTTGAGCTTTTTTTTAGCTTTAAAAATTGCAACAAGTTCTAGTTCAGAGCACACCACTTAAAGGTCATTGTTGGTAAAAGGGAACAATGAAGAAAAATGAAAAGACTTTTAAGTTTAAAGATATATTCACAGGCAGCACCTCATCAACTCGAACATTGTATGTTTGAATTGACAAATCCTCTATGCCAATTGCAATGATGTTATTGTCCTGAGGGTGGAAAGCCAGAAAAGTGGCTGCAGGAGGAGGTGGCATGAAAGTTGTCATGACCTGCAATGAATCACTAATTAGCATGCCATGAAACCAGTGATTCAGATAAATTGAGAGCTCCTTTGAATTCTTAGCCTATAGTGAGGAACATTACACAAGAACCTTCTAGAGTAATCGTGACCTATAGCTAGCTTCTTGGAAAAGCGTTGGAAAAGAGTCAAGACCACCTCTAACACCACATAATTTAGCTTCTTGGAAAAGAGTCAAGACCACCTCTAACACCACATAATTTGAAAGTTGAAGGTGAGACATTAGAGAATAAACCCCTAAGCAGACCAATGTATCAAACCTGAAATTATATATATCATCGGAAACATTAAAATGGGATTGGTCTTTAGGTAGAAGACTCTCTTACCTTAAATGTCATCATATTGAATAAGGAGACCTTGCCACCGGAAGCAGACATCACATAGGAATCGTTCTTAGACAAAGCTATACAAGCAGCGGCTTCTTCTGGATTTGTTTCACCAATGTCATTATTCATAACAATCCCACTAGCTGGCTGCCACATCTGTGGTGGAATACTCGCTGTAGACTGGAATAAAATACTAACTCTAGTTATTCGTCAATCGTTACTACATAAAATACAGCTGCAAATTATATATCTAAAAGTATAACAAACAAATAAATAAATAAAACAAGCTAAAATAAAAAGAAAGCAAACAAAAAATACTAAAGAACCCCACCTTTCCAGATGGATTTCGGTCACTCCGCTGCCATTTCCATAGTTTATGGAGAGCATTGGATGCCAGTGCTAAAACAGCAACACCGGAATTGGTGTATATCAGTCTTACTACCTGCAAGAAATAGCACATTACTTGTTTGGATCAATATCGACAGAATTTGTAGCACATAAAATTGTAATGTATGTCAACCCTTAGTGTTTTCTACAATAGAAGGATGATTGCATACCTTGTTCGCATGCATTGTGTCAGGCAACCTGAGAGACCTACACTGACCCAAATCAGTGATCTCAGTCAATTTCCAGTTCTTGCTCTTGTCTGTAACCTCATCTAGAAGCCTTGGTTTAACATCTGGGGTCCGACTGCTGTCTATACTACTCTGCACACATGTTGTCTCGAGTGTTAGATAATTGTAAGAATTCACTGATCATATCATCATATTCCTATAAAAGATATGCCAAAATAATGGCTAATAAGAGCATTTGAAAGCGAAAAACAAAATCCTATGCTATATGGAAACTTGGAAGCAACAATATCTGGAATCTGGAGTTAAAGTCTAAAAACTGATAAGATATATGTGACAAAATAAAACTGAATATGGCGGGACAAATATTCTAGACTCTAAAGAAAAGATTCTAAAAGAAATTCAGAAATAAGGGAACCATCTTTACTGAAACGAAGGCGGGGACTAGCCTGGAGCTTTTTGGAAAATAACAAGGATTATGCATTGAGATGTGATAAAAAAAAACTTGAAATAATGAGCTTAAAATTTTTTTCCTCTCAAAATCATTATTTCTCAAACTCTAAAAATAAACCATCCTTGTCTTCAAAAATAACTTCTTACCGAACTACCCTCAACATCAATTGTTGTCAAGATATTGGTGTTATCCATGTCCCAGAACTTTATTTGAAATTCGTCACCAGCTGCCAAGAACCTATTCCTGGTTGTATCAAATTGCACAACTCCTAAGGAACGCTTCCTAAAACCAGAATATGTCCGCTTGATTGTTCCCTCACTTTCATTCCACTCAACCAGGTATGAATCACCATCTTTACTTGTTCCACAAGAGAAGAGCCTAATAAAAATACAAATAATTATATAGTTTAGAAAGAGCATAGTCTTGACAGAGTACATATAGAAAATTGAAGAAAGTCAAACTCAATTCCACGTTAAGGACTTTACAAACGAAACACTATTCCAAGTTAACATTTTACCTTGTTCCATCAGCACTGTAAGCCATTGTAGTGCACCAGAGGCCCGGAGCATTATAGTCCACCCTAGATCCCGCAAGATCATACAACCAGGCTTTGATCTTTCCATCAATAGCCGTAGAAAAAATAAACTGCATACAAACAAAGAGTCATAATACATCTATCTTTAGTGCAATAAAGTATTTCTCATATGGCCAAAAATTAACAGGAAGTCAAACATCAAAACAAAAATGGAATATACAATAACTTCAAAACAACTAGAATTTAATACTACTCAACTGCAATGCACGTAAATTGATTGGGTCTCAAGGAACAAAGTACCTGAATATTTTCTTTCTGGTGAGGACAAACAGAATAGACAGGTGCTTCATGACCTTCAAATGTGTACTGCTTTCGACCAGTTACTGCATCCCACACCTACAAACACAGACAATTTATTTTTAATAAAGAGTAAGTAAACAACAACTATTTGAATGAATCTTGACATTTCTGATAAAGCAGATTACCTTGATAGTCTTATCATCCCCACATGTAATTATGCATCACAAACAGGTTTTTTTTCTTTTTTTAATTTTTAATAAAGAGTAAGTAAACAACAACTATTTGAATGAATCTTGACATTTCTGATAAAGCAGATTACCTTGATAGTCTTATCATCCCCACATGTAATTATGCATAGCTGGGAGGTGGGGTGTGAAAAAGCAATATCATTCACACCACCAGTATGTGCGTCAATCTGTATAAATTATATCAATGGTTATAAATTATACTTTCAATACAATCTTAATTTTACAGAGCTACAAGCATGTGCAGGTTGATCTTTAAGTATGTAATCAAACCTCTAGATGTTGTCTCAAATCGCCTGCCACGGTATAAGAATATATGTGAACAATATGCTTGGAAAACGCAACTCCTGTAAATGCAAATGCAGGCATGTCAGTCAGTATATGAATAGGGTGAATAGTATGCAGTACACCAATGTATTGGTTCGCAACAACCAAAAGGAGACCAGAGACATTTGTAGATGGCATTATTACAAATCGCTCACATTGTTGTATAAAGAAGGAAATGATATCAAAACATCTTATTAAAGAATACAGAGTATAGATTAAATTACCAAGGACTGCCCCATCTGGGCTCCAAATACAACGATTCACTGATACAGCTGGATCTTTCACAAGAGCAGCCTATGAAACATAAACAAACATAAAAAAAACATGTATAAGAGTTTACATAATGCCTGTGCTAATGATCAACTCCAGTAAAGAACTCTAAAATATTTTCAAGATCAATTCACAGATGTAAAAATTTTCCAATTTAAATTACAGATCTAATTTTTGAAAAGATCATCTACCTGCATGGGAATACAACAAACAGTACATGTACATTTTTCCAATTTAAATTACAGAACATCTACCTGCATGGGAATCGAACAGTACGAAATTTCCCAAACCTTAAAGTTCCTATAAGCTAATCTTTCTTGAGATGCCACTTCCCAAATTGCAGTGTCACCAACATTTTGTTCCAACTGCTCGATAAAGCCAGCAATCCAAATTTGAACCACTAGCAAGCCAAAATTCTCAGAGGTTGCACAGTGCTCATACAGGCAGATCAAATTGTTGGGCAGGAGTTCGATTTTTCAGTTCAAGTTGGCAGAAAAAATTCGACTTGCCAGCTTCAGTGATTCCAACAGTTAGAGGGAGCAGCAGTAGCTCAAATTTTTCATTGAGCAAACTTCTGGTTGGACACAAAAGATTTTGCAGCAGCAGAATCGGCGTCAGGTAAAAGAGGAAGAGCACACATTTTCTTTTCCTATGACCATGGATAGAATTGACATTCAGAAAGCTTCAGATTTGTCTTCCAAGTTGGAGGACGAATTTGCTTGCTTGTTAGGGTCAATTTCACAGGGTGTCTGGTATATAGATAGCGGAGCATCAATTCATATGACAGGGGCTAGAGAATATTTCTCTAGTTACAAGGAGGAGTGGATGGACTTCCAGATTGCGATGGGAAACATAATGAAGTGTACTCCAATAGAGAAGGGTACCATCGATTTTCAGAGGGAGTTAGGAGCAAGCACCAACGCTACAGATGTATTGAATGTGCCGGGATTGGGTATGAACATGATTTTAGTATCTTTGTTACAAGATAAGGGATATGATATCCACTTAATAGGGAAAAAAGTGTTTGTCAAACACTCAAGCTGGAAGGGGGTAAGATAGATTGTGGTTCGAAGCAACATATTGTACAAGTTGCAGCTCGACTCTCCAATGGCACTAATAGGTAGTGATAGTAGCAGTAGGAAGGAGCTGAATGAGTTATGGCATAGGAGAATGGGACATCTACACCATGGAGTACTCAAGATGCTCAGGGAAACTGTTATAGGGGTTCTAGAACTTGGCAGGAAATACGATGATATGTGCAGAGGATGCATACTTGGGAAGTATGCTAAGGCAACATTCCCAAGAAGTGACAACAGAGAGCAAATGGAGTGTTAGGACTTATACATTCAGATATTTATGGCCTGATGTCCATTATTACTCTCAGTGGTACCAAATACTTCATCACCTTTATTGATGGCCATTGCAGGAAAACCTGGATCTACTTCTTGAAGACCAAAGAAGAGTCTTCGATCGTTTCAGGGAGTTTAAGGCCGTCGTGGAAAATGCAATAGGGAAGAAGATCAAGGTGCTTCGCTCAGGTAATGGTGGAGAGTATATTGATAAAGACTTCACAAATTTTTTTTGAAGGAAGGCATCAAAAGAGAATGGACCACTCCGTATAATCCATAGCAAAATGGAGTAGCCGAGGGGAAAAACAGAACCGTAGTTGGGGCTGCAAAAGGAATGTTATATGACCCAGATTTGCCTAGGTTTCTATGGGCAGAGGCATGTAACACACAGTGTATATTCAGAACAAAACTCCTCATAGAGCATTGAGGAAGAAAACGCCAGAAGGGGTCTTCACAGGGAAGAAGCCAAAAGTTATTCACTTTAGAATCTTTGGCAGTGTTGCTTATTGCCACGTGCCAGATGAGAAGCACACCAAATTGGATCAAACTACAAAGAAGGGGTTTCTCATTGGGTATAGTGAGACCTCCAAGGCATACAAGATCTACATTCTTAGCAATAGGAAGATTGTAGTGAGACGAGACGTAAAGTTCATGGAAGAAGATCAAGCTTTCAAGATATCTCGAGAGATGCCGCGGGTGATCGAATCATCGAAATTTGAAGGTCCATTGGTCCGGCAATAAGGGAAGCCGGTGGGACGAGTCACATGGATCTGTACGGTAACCGGTACTAGCATTTCCTCGAGAGTAGGGAATCCAGTGAGATCTCAAAAACGCAGACGCGAGGGGCGGGATGAGGGTTTGTAGAACCTCCCACTACTAGTGGTTGACCCAAAACGATTAGGATGTGGACGGACATTGAGAGATCAGAGGAGTTTGTTGGGCCTCCTAAGACAAACAAGTCGACAAACAAGAGAGAGAGGGACAAGTAGCCAGGTAGAATATCCAAGCATTGGTAGCTCAGATTGCGAGAACCTTCCGGCTTTCAGAAACCACCTGACGGTGTGGGTAGATGCCATGGTAGAAGAATACAACTCTATCATGACGAATGATGTTTGGGAGGTGGTGCCAAGGCTTTGAGGACAAGAAGTCAGTTGTAGGTTCTAGATGGAACTACAAGATCAAGTATGTTGCAGATTGCAACGTGGAGAAGTACAAGGCTAGGTTCGTGGAAAAGGGGTATGCATAGAAAGAAGGGATAGATTATGAGGAGACCTTCGCCCAAATTGCCAAACACACCTCTATTCGGTTAGTTATATCCCTAGCAGCCAAGCTAGGATGCCAGATTCACCAGATGAACATCAAGAAAGCATTCTTGAACGGGGCGATAGAGGAAGAGGTGTACATTGAGCAGCCCAGATGGGATGGCAGATTCACCAGATGAACATCAAGAAAGAATTCTTGAACAAGGTGATAGAGGAAGAGGTGTACATTGAACCGCCAAAGGGCTTCGAGACTCATGAGAGGTGCACTCGTGTGCAGATTGAAGAAAGCGCTATACAGGCTCAAACAAGCTCCCAGGGCATGGTATGGTCGAATTGACAACTACTTGCAGCAAATGGGATTCATCAAGAGTTACGCAAATCCCAACATTTACTATTTGATGGTAGAAGGTGAGCCACTCATCCTAGTATTGTATGTGGATGATCTCTTCTTGAGAGGATCATCGGGCTCATTGAGGACTGCAAGCGGAACCTAGCAGCAGAGTTTGATATGAAGGATTTGGGGTTGATGCACTATTTCCTAGGATCGGAAGTGTGGCAGAAAGAAGAGGAGATCTTCCTTGGGCAGGGAAGATATGCTACAGACATTCTGAAGAGATTCAGAATGCAAGATTATAGATCCATGTTTATGCCCATGATCACCAACTAGAAGAAGATAGATGCAGCAGATGACAAGGATGTCAACCCCACCTTGTATAGACAACTTATCAGTTCTCTCATGTATTTAGTCAACACTCGGCCAGATATTTGCTTCGCAGTCAAAACCCTCAGTGAGTTTATGGTTAAATCGAAGAGGGTACATTGGGCAGCAGTGAGGCATATTTTGAGGTATGTGCACAGGACATTCAAGTGTGGGTTCACAGATGCAGATTGGGCAAGCAGTTCAGTACACAGGAAAAGTACCTTTGGGTATTGCTTAGTGTTGGATCGGGGATGGTTTCTTAGTGTATCAAGAAGCAGAAATCAGTAGCATTGAGCTCTGCAAAAACAGAGTATATGCCAGCAAGCATAGCTACGTGCGAAGCTAATGGCTTTGGAAGCTTCTAGTAAGCTTGTTCAAGCAGAGAATGGAGGCGACCAGTGTCTACTGTAACAATCATAGTTGCATTAAGCTCTCTGAGAATCCAGTGTTTCATGACAAGTCGAAACACAAATATTCGGTGTCATTTCATCAGAGATTGTGTACATCATGGAACAATCTAGCTACAGTATATTCCCACAGAAGTGCAAGTTGCAGATATACTCACAAAAGCTCTACGGAGAGCTAATTTTGTCTATTTCGAAGAGCAGATGGGTATGGTGGAGAACCCATTTCAGTATTTTAGACAAGTTATTTTGGATGCTTCTCAGTTGTAGTAGTTGCAGTTGCAACAGCAACAGATGAGAGGGAGTTGCAGTGCAGATGCAATGTTGGTAGCGGCTTAACACGGATACGACGTAGGTTGCGCGTGTGGCTCAAACATCAGCAATGTGGCGAGAGGATGATACAAAGACAGAGTGTTGTGGCAGGGTGTGCAACACTAGAACACAGTCCTCGCTAAGAAGGAGTGTTAGTTTTTGTAGCATCGAATGTGTTCTAGTCACGAAACTTGGTGGAGAGGCTAGAATACATGAGATCTCCATAACCCAAAAATCGTTTCTAGAAATTCCACCTAGAGATGACTTAATTAGATTATTAACCTATTTTTTAATGTTTCCTAAGTCCGAACTTAGGAAAACTGGTTAATTAATCAAAATTAATTAAGTCAATGTGAGAATTCTCTAGAAATTCACGCGGATCAACAGAAGATTAATCTGGGCCCTTGATTAAGATTTAATCTTGGTCGTTGGTGCTCCACCAGAGGATTATAAGGAAATCAGTAGGTCGTGGAGAAGCACATCGGTCACGGTCTCGGTGATCTGAACGGAGTTCGATTTCGTACAAGTGATTCAACGGGAGAAATCTGGTCGGAGGTGGGATTCCTGAGAGAGTGGCAAAGTAGCAAATTTACGGAGGAGTTTCCGGTTCCAAAGAGTCGAGCGCGAACGAGAAGGTGAAAAAATATTCCTCGGGCGGCGTTGGGGCCTGAGTGCCTTAAGATAAGTAGTTTGATTCAACGGAATGAGGGTTGATTCGGCTTCCCGAGCCGAAAGAATAACTTCCGGTGGAAGCAGCGGGCTAGATGTCACATGGAGGCAGGTCTGGGCGGTACGTGGCAGGGCATGCGCGGAAGCGGGACAATAGGCTAACACGAGAGGGTTCCGAGTCATTTTGAGGCTCGGTTTGTTGTGGGATTGGTTGAGGGGGGTAAATTCCCTCGAGATATTTTTGCCCGATATTTTTTCTTGAATCGAAACACCGGTTTGGCGCCATTTTTATTATGCGAAAATTTCTATTGCTACATAAATAGTAAAACCCTCAACTATTGCACCGGTTTTCCCACATTGGGTTTTACGAGGACGATTGTCCAAAAATAACGGTGTCCATAATATTTTGTGCCCTAGAATTTCGAGTTTCTAGTATTTTATTTTCCTTGATATTTTATGGTGAAAATTGCAATTGTGATTTTATTTATTGGTTGTTGTAGCAAATAAAACTGCATAATTAACTTTACACTTAGGAGAATAATTTTTGAATTCTTATGATAAATAAAATTTTCACATATTCTCCACAAGTGTGAAGGTTAGGAATCATCTTGTAGGCTACGAAGCGAGATTACGATCCACTTCAAGAAGGTCGAGTTTTGGGTGAAAGAAAATCTATCTAGCAGGTCAAGCTGATCAGAAGAAGGTCTCATCTCAACCGAAGAAGAAAAGGACAAAGTCTCCATCATTCTCTCACATCTGTCACCTAGGGTTTCTGCAAATGAATCTGCTGGACAAAGATGTAGAAGAATTTGCTTGAAGAAATTGCAAGATAATTTGTTGGACAAAGTTGCGAAAGAATTTGCTAGAGGCATCGAAGTTGTAAAAGAATCTGCTCAGTAGAAGAATTTGTTGGAGGTCGAAATTGCAGGAATTACTGAGGAATTGCTAGAAGGAAAGCTCGTCAAGGGACTTGGTCTCAGAGGGTCTTGGTCAAGGGTCATAGGTCTTGGAATTCGTCAATTGGAGTTCTATAAGAAGAGAAAAATTCTGGTGGGTTTTCCTCTCACTTGGAGAGGTTTTGGCCTTGGCTGATCGCCTATATCTTGTATCCTCTTGTCTCACTGTTCTTTATGGTTTGGTAGTTTTTTGGTGAAAAGGACTCAATAATAATCAAGTTAAAGAAGAGTCTAATTAAGATAAGTAAAAACACATCACAAGCAGTTATCAAAGTAAGAGAAATCACCTAATCCAACTGTCCTAGATTTCTCAATATGGTATCAGAGCTAAGGTGACAAGACAAGGAAAGGTAACTTAAAGAAGGACACTCAAGGGTTGAAGCTCAAGAAGAATATCTAAGGAACGTCAAAAGCATCAATCAATAAAAAAATACTAACCCTCATCATCTTGAAGGAAGTAACTAAGGATCATCAAAGAAGACCTCAAAACCCTAACTCATTCAAGGAAGGGCTCTTCAATTGAAAACATTATTGGGAAACCTACATATTGAACAAGGAAAAGAAGACCTCAAGGACCCGACATCCACTCAATTATAGGAAGACTCTACATTAGAAGCACCTTGGGAAAGTCACTACATCCTGCTCTATCATCCAAGGAAACAAGAAGAAGGTGTTATCATAATTATCAAGGAATCAAGCTGGTATCCCTCTCTTTGACCCAAAGATCACTTTTGAAAGAAGACATCTTCATCAAGAAGACATTTTCTATTATCAACATCATCATCAAAATCAAGAAGGTATCAAGTTGAAGATATTGTATTCAAGGAATATCTTCACAAGTAAGTATCTTTATATATATGTCTGAATTTGTTAAAATGACTTCATTTTGCAAGGAGAGAAACAAACTGGTTGGGTCAACAAACTATCTTGCATTGAAAAAGAGGACAGATTTGATACTCATAGAAATGAAGTCATTGGTCATGTTAAGGGTTTAATTGTCGAACCGCCAAAAGAAGAAGCTCAAGCTCTAGCAAAATACATGAAGGGGGAAATAAGGGCTCAAAGAATCCTTATAGAATCAATCAAGGATTCTTTCATCCCATAGGTAGCGAAGTTGGAAAAGTCAAAAGACATCTATGACAAACTGGTAGAATTATTCTCCGTAAGTACTGTAGGAGAAGCACTATAATTGAAAACCGAGCTCTACAAGATGAAGATATCAAAGGAAGAAGGAATGAGGGTGTCACAAATAAGAGACCAACTACAAGAGTTAGGGGAAATAATGTTCGATAAAGAAATGACCACCGTTGTGCCCAATGCACTACCTGATGAATGGGGCAACTTTGTATCAAGCATCTATGGAAAGAAGGAAGCCACTCCATTTAGTGAACTTTGGTCAGTATGTAAGGTTGAAGGGAAAAAAGTGATGTGGGATCAAATGAATAAGTTCAAGCATTTGCTGCCATAGCTAGGAGAAAAGGAAAGTTTGGTCCTTAGAAAAAGAAGAAGATCGATATGTCAAAGATCCAATGCTATGGCTGTCAGGAATATGGGCATTTCAAAAGAGATTGTCCTAAACTCAAGAAGGACAACAAGAAAGGGAAAGAAAGGAATGAAGCCCATGTCACCGAAGAAGTGGAAGAACCCGAGAAGAAGAAATCAAAGGAGGAAGTGAAAGATCTCTACTATGACTAAGATAATCTCCTTCACTTAGTTCTTTTCAGTTTTGTAAAAAATAGCTATCATGGTAGGAAGCATTGTAAGTATGATAGGATGCATAATATTAGAAGATGGCATCATATTAGAAGCATATGATTGAAGCAAGAGCTCATGACATCATTATAGAAGCTTGAAAGGATAGCTAAAGTAGAAGTCTATTGCAGTCATGATAAAAATAAAGCAAGAGCACATAACAACATTATAAAGAACTTGAAAGATAGCTAAAGTAGAAGTATATAACGGTCATGATAAAAAGAAAGTAGCTGGTATAAGAAGCTTGAAAGATAGCTAAAATAGAAGTATATAGCGGTCCCTCCTAAGTCGTGATAAAAAGAAAGTAGCTCTTGGTAACCTCATTGAAAGCATAATTAGTAAATATGGAGAAAGTCATCTAGCATGATAGAAGATAGAAAGAACTCATCATATATCATCATCATTAGAAAGGAGCATTTGCAGAATGAGGATAATTAAGATCCTACGTTAGAATCTTCATTAGAAGGTTCACCTCTTTGGAAGAAGCAAGTGTCTCGCTGAGAATTCCACCTCGAATGGGATTCATTAGAAGGATGATGGTATGGTGACAAAGGAATGTAGCATGGTTGAAAACCATTCAAGCAAGGAAAGGAAGTTTTTGAAGGAATTCTAGATAACCAAAAGGAGAAAAGAGGTATGTATATGTTTGATAGATTAAGTCATGTTATCATATAGTTGCAGATAGGATGGGTGAATGCTCTACCTTATGAGCATGATCGAAGAAAAGAGATATCTTCCTTTGAAAAGATGCATGAATGCATGGTTCGCATATTGACAAGATGAAATCAACATAATATGTCCTCATATGGAATATGAGGTGGTTGACAAAGATGAAGGAACTATGGATGGAAGTTCCTAAGGAGCAATATGTGGAGAAAGAAAGAAGAGATCGTGAAAGATGCAACTATAGTCACATAAGAAAAGATAAGAAATCAACATCCTATGACTAGAAGAGTTAGCTATGACATCTCCATAGAGAAGGTATGAAGACCCTGATAAGGTTTGTAAAGGAAGGAGACCCTTGACATTGAAAGTCTTGGAGATGTGTTTATGAATATGAAGCATGTTGATGTTGCAAGCAGTTGATGTCATGATGAATGACCATCACAAAAGGTAACTTTGATTTGATGTTCATTTTTTATTTTTTTGAACAACATCTGGATAGGTTGATACAGGGCTACCGGATGTGAGTTGTAGATGTCACCTACAACTAGCACTCATGTGGTTGGATGGAAGATCCTGAAGGAAACATGACTTGGAAGGGGTAGTTGTACGAAGAAAAGGGATGTGGACTGGAAGATCACTTTCTGATGAAAAGGAGGATGACATGACTATTGGTTCAATCTTATGGTTCGTTGAAGGAAAGTGATGGATAGTCGATGCCCTACGAAGAAGAACTAGAAGATGAAGGCTCCATAATGAATAAGATGAAGTTCATGACATCGAAAGGAGGAGCTCTACTAGCAGCTGATAGTACCATGATCTCCACCAAAGAAGAGATAGTTATTTCTTGCAAACAAGTCCACAGTAAGAATTAAGAAGGGAAATTGGACAAGTCTGGATAAGAGGGACGTAGGTACATTCCTTCACAGTAAGGTATATCTTCCATAGTTAGGCAAGGCCTTGTTATGTGACAATGTTGGTTTCTATGATGATATGCTTTGGCTTACCAATATTACACTTCTTATGAGAATTATTTAGAGTCGGAATGACAAAGTACCTTGTATGGATTATGAATTCCTCCCTAGTTAAGAAGGAGTGTTGAAATATGTAACTAGGTTTGGTCTTCATATTAACATATGTAATCATGATTTTATGTATTTGATGTAAAGAGAAAAGTAAATTTATTATTATTCTTGGGCCATGGGTTTCATGCTCAAGGGAAATTTATTTTTAGGTCAAGCACCCATTTAGTGCTTCTAGTTTTGTCATAAAGTCAATTGAGTCATTGTCATGTATTGAAGACTCATTTGGGCATATTACACATTGTAAAGAAAATTTGTTCGAGTTAAAGTAGAGTCAAAAGACCCTCCAAGACCTCATCATGGCGCAAAGATCAAGTCGGCCAAAGGAGTGCAAATTGGACCTAATTGAAGACCTATATAAGGAGACTTCCAACTTCCACTTGGAAAAACACACATACACTCACCAATTCGTATAAGTAAGAGAAAGAAGTGTGAAGAAGAGAGAGACTGGAAGGAGACAAGAAAAGTGATTTTTTTTGTTGGGGGCTATATTCTCCACACGTGTGAAGGTTAGGGCATCATCTTGCAGCGACAGAAATCGAGTTGCAATCACTTCAAGAAAGTTTAGATCTGGGTCAAAGGAAATCTATCTTGCAAGTCGAGTTGATAAGAAGGTCTCATCTCAAGCGAAGAAGAAAAGAAGGATAAGGTCTTCATCATTCTCTAACACGTGTCACCTAGGGTTTCTGTAGAAGAATCTACTGGAAAGACGAAATTGCAGAAGAATTTGTTGGAAGGGTCGTAGTTGCAGAAGAATCTGCTAGAGGGGTCGAAGTTGCAGAAGAATCGGATTTGGAGAAGTCGAAGTTACAAAAGCGTCTGTTGGGCAAAAGAATTTGTTGGAGGTCGAAATTGTAGGAGTTGCCGAGAAAATACTAAGAAGGAAAGCTCGTCAAGGGACTTGGTCTTGGAGGGTCTTGGTCAAGGGTAATAGGCCTTGGAATTCGTCAATTGAAGTTTTATAGGAAGAGAAGAATTCTTGTGGGGTTTCCTCTCAAGAAGAGAGGTTTTGGCCCTGGCTGATAGCCTACATCTTATGTCCTATCGTCTCATTGATTTTGTTGTTGGTAGTTGTTTGATGATAGAGAACACTAATAATAATTAGGTGAAAGAAGAAGCTAATCAAGTTAAGTGAAAAGTACATCACAAGCAGTTATCAAAGCAAGAGAAATCACCTAATCTAGTTGCCCTAGATTTCTCAACAGTTTGCTTACTCAGCCTAACCATTGCCCTCTCTGTGCCATATCTACAATGCCTAGGGCATCTTCTCAACTCAATCCTCCTAAACGATACAATTGTAGTCACTCACTACACAAGTTAATATTATATATGATATCACATATAAACCACAAAAGCTTAAATAACATACATACAGAGTGATGAATTAACCATACATATCATAGTTATTAAAACTGGAACCAGTGACCGGATCGGTGGAGCTAATGAACTGGGTTTCGAACCGGAACCGGTCTAACCGGTAGCGGTCAGATCTCAATGAACCGGTTTTAAAAAAAATACATTAAATAATTATTTTTTAATAAAAAAAACTATTTTTAAGATTTGCAACTATGATTCCAAGCCAATAGAGACAAAATATGCAAAGTTTGCTCATTTATATACCATGCAAAGGTGAATATATCAAAATGGCACCGAGTGCAATACATATCATCGAAAAATACATAAGCAATGAGGCTCCAAATGGCCCATAAAGTCCAAAAACAATGCTACAAAACATCATTGACATGATGTGTAGAGACATATTGTAAATCAGAAAAAATAGATTACAACTGTTTACTTTTAGCCTTTGCTCAAGCCCTAATTTACTAGATGAATCAGATGTAAATGTTGAAGTGAGATAAAACTACCCGTAAGGTTCCTCTCCAGCATGTCTCATCATGTTGCCAATATCCTTGTAGAGAACACGGTTTGACAGGTCCAAATCTTCAATACCAAACATTTTTCGTAACCTGTCATAGAGCTGTTCATAACTGTTGAACATTGTTAGATCAAGGGTTCGCCCTACTTCTTCAGACTCACTAAAGACTTTGCAGGGGAGAACTGCATCCTCAGATTTTTTTTTCATGTGTATCTTTTTTCAGAGTATACCAGACTCCAGTTTCATATTTAAACCTCTGAAGACCTTTGACACCATTGTTTCCAAAAGCTTCCAAGCTATTCCCATGTTGGTGTGTAAGGCTAGAATTGTCAGGGATTTTCGATCCACCTGCCTTTGTTAGTTTCTGAACCTTATCCTCAACTTCTTGATTAACATCAGTTGAGTTGTTATCTGTAAGCCCAGGTGAACCAGTGTCAATGAAGGACTGAAAACCAAGCCCATCTGCAGAGCTAACTCCAGACTGCTGCTGCTGTTGAGATCTTGGAGATTGGTCTGTATGTATAGGCTTTCCAAAAAACAGAAAAGATGTGCTCTTAGACATAGAGCTAGTGGCACACCTACTGATTTTATTTTACTCTGTGATGAATTTCCCATGGTCAGCAAACAAGATAGACTGTTGTGCACCTCAGACCTTTCAAGCTGAGAAAGGCCTCCTATATTGAGTTCTGTAGATACACATGTGGGCATAGCAACTAAGTCTTGGTGCTTCACATTATCTAAGAACAACCATAGTTATTAAAAATCAGAAAACATAGATTACAACGGTTTACTTTTAGCCTTTGCTCAAGCCCTAAAAGGGACACGGAACCGGCCAGTTAGGTACGGAACCGGCCGGTTTATGCATTAACCGGCCGGTTCCATACCTAACAAGCTGGTTAGGTCCGGTTAACTGGCCAAATCAGGTGAGACCCTCCTCTAAACCCGGTTGCATGAGTGGTTCTAACCGGAGGCTGAGGTGACCGGCCGGTTTGACCGGTTACCGGTTCAAACCGGTCAGTTTTGATAACTATGATACACATACACGTCCTTGTTGATTTTTGTTGATTTTTGTAGCATCGGAAAGTGCTATAAGCCCCAAATTTTGTGGAGAGGCTTAGACACTGGTATTCCAAAGAACCCAAAAACCGTTTGTGAAAATTCCACTAGGTTAATGTTTTATTAAAATAATTAATTATTTTAATGGAGACCCTAAGTTTAAGCTTAGGGAAATCAAATAATTAAAGGACATTAATAAAACAAAGAACCCAGAAACCCTTTGTGAAAATTCCACTCGGTTAATGTTTTATTAAAATAATTAATTATTTTAATGGAGACCCTAAGTCTAACCTTAGGGAAATTAAATAACTAGAGGACATTAATAAAACAGAGTGAGAATAATCTAGAAAAGGCAGAGATCAAGTCTAATATAATCTTAGCCGTTGATTAGAGATCTAATCTCAATCGTTGATGTCTCAACAAGAAGATTATAAAGGAAGGCTTGAGGGTCATTTGGAAAGAGACACACAAAGTGAATCTTGAGATTGAATTCTTCTGACGGAGCAGTGCTCGGACGAAGATCAGATCTAAGTGATTTAGTGTAGTGAGGGGTAGAGTAGCTTCCAGAGAGAGATTTTCTCAGCCAGAAAATCATCAGCAGAGAGAGGCAGATAGACGTCCAGCAAAGCAAGCACAAAGCCAATCAGGGCTACGCAGAGGCTGCGCAAAGGTTTAGAGGGTTTCCGAAATTTAGCTGTCGGATCTGATCCAGGAGCCAGGAGTTGGGGTGTGAGACAAGGAGGCCCAGATCTAAGATTTTGGGAGTCAAATTGATCCTTTGCTAGGGTGACGTAGTCCTTAGAGGAGGTGATGTAGGGCCTATGCAGTGATTGCACAGAGACCTCCAGAGGAAATTCTTCCAGTGCATGGATCAGCCGGATTTTCCAATGATTGTGTGAGGTAAAACTCGCAATTTCATTCTGCCAGTATTTCTCTCTGTAACTGAATAACCCTTGAGGTATTCAGAGATGTATCAAGATTTGCTACTACTTAATAATACAAACCCTCAGATCTGTTGCACTGGTTTTCACGCATTGGGTTTTTCCTGGGACTTGTGTCTTATGTGTGATTGATTTCTGGCTCAGTTTCATAGTTTCAAAATCATATTTTATTCAATGTAGGCTGCTTCAGTAGTACTTCAAATTACTTCAATAATTCAGACTTGTGTCCTATGTGATTGATTTCTTGCTCAATTTCCTGGTTTCGGAATCATATTTTATTCAATGTACGTTGCTTCAATAGTTACGTCAATAATTCATATATGAATTAATTATGTAAATGCAATTTACATAGTAGGAGAAGTAAACTCAGATTGTCGCAGTAGGATTCCTAAGATTGACAGATCTAGGAATTTTCACATGGTATCAGAGCATTGGACGTGAAATAGGAAGAGCGGATCTGAATCTGAAGTGAAGGTTGAATTGCTGCAACAGCAGCAGATCGAATCCCCAAAGGGATTGCACAGATATAGACAGGACAGCTGAAGTTTTGAGGTTGTCTCTCTCTGAGTGAGTCGACAGAGAGGTAGGACTTCTTGTTCGATATTTTGCCGAGGTAGAGGGAGTTGCGCAGAGCCAGAGGTACGTAGTTTTTCTGCAGGTAGTTGTTGGAGTAGAGAAGCGTCAGAAGAAAGAAAAATCACATAGCAGGAAATTCTTCTTCGGTGAATTCCTAGCAGAGGGATTCAGTATTTTTCCAGGTTTCTAAGCAGCATATCTACGATATCCAAAGGGAGTGCGTGAGCCTGCCTAGTTGCGCAGAGGGGGCGAAAAAGGAAGCAATTCGACAATTTTTCGACTGAGATGGCAGCTCATGGTATTAGAGATCATGATCGGTTGGAGGGTTCCTCCAACTATGTAATCTGGAAGGAAAGGATTCAATTCCTTCTAGATGAATACGATCTCAAGGCATTCGTGGAAAATGTTGTTGTTGTACCTTCATATCTGGATCAGAATAAAAAGTACAAGGTCGATATGGAAAAGTGCAAGAGGCTAATCCTTAATGGTGTCAAGGATCACATAGTCTCACATTTAGCTGGCAAGGGCACCGCCAGGGAGACGTGGGAAACCTTGTCCTTGTTGTATGAAGGAACTTTCGAGTAGCAAAGGATGTACTTAGGAGCAGAAGCTCTGCATGATCCAGATGCAGAAGGGGGAGCGCATTGCTTCGTTCCTTACGAGACTTCAAGAGATACGAGACCAGTTGGTAGCCGTGGGATCCACCCCAACTGCAATGACTATGGTGAGGTTGGTCGTTAATGCAGTCACAGAGGAGTGGAGGGTTTTTTTCCTTAGCATTTTGGGCAGGGCTACGCTTCCTAGTTGGAAGCATATGTGGTCAACACTTCAGGAGGAAGAGTTGAGGAGAGATCTAGTCAAGTGCAAGCTTGACAACAACAGCAGTAGCGGATCGAAGACTTCGGAGGAGGAGGAGAATCGAGACCTCGCATCGAAAGGGCAGCAAGGGCAACAGAGACAAAAGAGAGATGTCTCGAAGGTGAAATGCTTCAGATGTGGTGAGATGGGCCACTTTGCATCACAATTTCCTCTGAAGAAAAAGGACAAGGATGAGAAGCATGATCCAACAGTTGCAGTCGCAAAGATCGAGCAGGATGAGTTTGCTATGAGTGCTCATGCTTCTACTGATAAGAAGTGGGGCGACATTGAGCTGTAGTTCACTTTGAACTTCAGTTGGGTGGGATCCTTGAGGAGCCCACCTCATGGATCATTACCTTTCTACAAGAGAACATGATCAATAATAGCGGAATGGAGGAGTTTCAGTGAGAGCCGAGGAGTGATGGAGACAACAGTGCAGTAGATAGCAGTGCATATTTCTGGAGCAACAGCAGTGTAGCAGTAGCAACGTAGTGCATAGGAGTGCAGTGCAGTGCAGAACAGTGTTGTGCAGTGCAGAGCAGCAGCAACGAAGTGCATCAGAGGGACAGCGCAGTAGTTATTAGCAGTCGGAGTCTTCAGCACCAAGGTGCATCCACTGAACACTTGTTCAGTTTTGGGTGAGATCAGTTGTTTCTCTCAAAGCCTGAGTTGCAATGCAAAAGTAGTGTTAGTAGTGGCAGTGTTAGCAGCATAGTGGATGCAGCACTTGAAAGGGAGTTGTAGTACAGATGCAGCAGTGGCAGTGGCAGTGTCATGGGCAGCAGTACAGTTGCAGTAGCAGCACTGAGGTTGATGCACTTCGTGGAGGATGCTTTAGGGACAAAAAAGTATGCAACAGGCATATTGTTAGAACAACTTCTTCGCTAAGAGGGAGTGTTGATTTTTGTAGCGTCAGAAAGTGCTCTAAGCCCCAAATTTTGGGGAGAGGCTTAGACAATGGTATTCCAAAGAACCCAAAAATCGTTTGTGAAAATTCCACTCGGTTAATGTTTTATTAAAATAATTAACTATTTTAATGGAGACCCTAAGTCTAAACTTAGGGAAATTAAATAATTAAAGGACATTAATAAAACTGAGTGAGAATAATCTAGAAAAGGCGGAGATCAAGTATAATATAATCTTAGTCGTTGATTAGAGATCTAATATCGGTCGTTGACGTCTCAACGATAAGATTATAAAGGAAGGCTTGAGGGTCATTTGGAAAGAGACACACGGAGTGAATCTTAAGATCGAATTCTTCTGACGGAGTAGTGCTCGGACGAAGATCAGATCTAAGTGAATCAGTGCAGTGAGGGGCAGAGTAGCTTCTGGAGAGAAATTTTCTCAGTCAAAGAATCATCAACAGAGAGAGGCAGATAGACATCCAGCAGAGCCAGCACAGAGCCAATCAGGCTAACGCAATGCCAGCGCAGAGCCATTCAAGGCTACGCAGAGGTTCAGAGGGTTTCCGAGATTCAGTTGTCGGATCAGATACAGAAGCTAGGATGGGGTGTGAGACCGAGAGGCCCTGATCTGAGATTCCAGGAGTTATATCAATCCTTTGTTGGGGTGACGCAGTTCTTAGAGGAGGTGACACAGTTCTTAGAGGAGGTGACGCAGGGCCTACGCAGTGACTGCATAGAGACTGTGCAAAGACCTTCAGAGGGAGTTCTTCCAATGTCTGGATCAGCCGGATTTTCCAGTGATTGTGTGAGGTAAAACTCATAATTTCTTTCTACCAATATTTCTCTCTGTATTTGAATAACCCTTGAGGTATTCAGAGACGTTTTCAGGATTTTCTACTGCTTAATAATACAAACCCTCAGATCTGCTGCACTGGTTTTCCCGCATTAGTTTTTTCCGGAGACTTGTGTCCAAAAATAATTGTCCTATGTGTGATTGATTTCTTGTTCAGTTTCCTAGTTTCAGAATCATATTTTATTCAGTGTAGGTTGCTTCAGTAGTTACTTCAATAATTCGGATCTAAATTAATTATGTAAATGCAATTTACTTAATAGGAGAAGTAAACTCAGATTTTCGTAGTAGGATTCCTAAGATTGTCAGATCTAGGAATTTTTAGTCCTCCCTTAGGCTAATATTATAGGAGCAACAATCATGAAGAACAAGCCCTGAACATGTAAACCCTAGTATAACTTTTCCATCTGTTTCATATCAAATTTCTAGAAAAATCTTGAATCTCACACCCATGAACAAGATCATACTACCTCGAAACCATGACAAAATGACAAATCATTGTGCAAACAACAAATATTTCAATGTATTAAAGGACAAAAGTATCTTATAGGAGAAAAGTATGCCTCACCCATCCTCTATGCCACGTTTATAGAATGTTTATTGCATCTTCACTACTTCACCTTTGCAGATTGTACAATTGTAGTTCTTCACTAGATAAAGAAGATCAATATAGTTGATTATGAGAGCATAGATAAAACATATAATAAATTGAATAGCAAACAAATGGAGCCACAAATTAGCAAAAAGATACTTTAGTTGATTATGAGAGCATAGATAAAACATATAATAAATTGAATAGCAAACAAATGGAGCCACAAATTAGCAAAAAGATACTTTTAATTGAAGTGCATTGTTAATAGGTATTTTGAATCACCTTCATTTATGAACAATAATCTCCATTTTCCATGCCTGCTTCCTTCATTTCCTTTTCCACATCCAACAAACAAAACCAAGACCAAAGTACAAAAAATGTGAACAAAAAAAAGCAACACAAAGGAAAACAAGTACAACTCACCCAAAAAAAAAAGACCAAACTACAAAAAATAATTAAAGAAAAAAGCAAAACAAACAAAATCAAGACCAAACTATAAAAGAAAAAAAAAAAACAAACAAACAAAGGAAAACTAGTACAACACAAAGCATGGCCATGCTCAAGCTCAAAAAAAGCATGCAAACAAGAACAAAAAAAAAATTGCAAACATCACCTCTGCACATCATCTCTCCTACAGTGTGCTCTCCTCTGCTGAAAGGAAAAAAAGTGGGCTAGAAAAGGATAAAATGCACACATAGTTAGTAATGGTAAGCATATTTCAAAACCAATAATTATTCATAATATGAAACGTACCTCCCCTAGAGTTTGTTTTAAAATGATAAACACTCTTTTGTATTCCACTTGCTCATGCTCATCAGAACAGGCCATCTACAACATATAGAAAATAAGATATTACAATTGTTGTATAAGTTAAACTGGAGATTTGAATGCAATAATTAATCGTAATAAGAAACACATCTTTCTTTGAGATTTTTATATAAAAGGGGAGAGTCCATTTTGTATTTCACGTATTCATGCTCCCTGGAACAAGCCATCTACAATAGATACACAAAAAAATATTATATTTCAAAAATATATTAAACTAGAGAGTTTCAATTCGTGAGCTTGTCATGCAACTTAGTCCGAGTCTAGTTATATTCCATGCCATACCTCAAGAAAATATAGATTTTCTAAACTAGATGTACTTCTACTATGAATAATACAAACAATGTTTTCATAAGAGGTAATATTTTTAAGAAAATGAAAAACATGGCTCACTCATCCTCTATGTTGCTATATTTTCTAAACTATATGTACTTCTATGAATAATAGAAACAATGTTTTCATAAGACGTAATCTTTTTAAGAAAATGAAAACATGACTCACTCATCCTCTATGTTGTATCTGCATAACATAAGGTATCTTCTGCACTTGACCATCCCAGACACTACAACTGTAGTCACTCACTGCACAAATCAATATTATATATGAGATCAAGAATAAACCACGAGAAAAATTAAATAATAGACACTATAATTGTAGTCACTCACGGCACAAAGTAATATTATATATGAGATCACGAATAAACCATGAGAGAAATTGAATAACAATAATACAAAGAAATGAATTAACCATTCATTAACCATACACATACTTGCTCACCCCTGGCTAATGTTATAGCAACATCATCCATGAATAATAACCTCTAAAAATGTGAACGCCAATGTAATTTTCCCTTTATTTCATATCAAAGTTCTCGGAAAATCTCAAACCTCACACCTCGCACCCATTGACAAGATCATACAACCCTATAGCCATGAAAAAAGGATAAACCATTGCATAATCAACAAATATTTCATTGTCTTAAACCACAATATTATTATGAAGGAAAAAAATTACGGCTCACCAATTGTTTGTGTTGCTTTTGTAGAATGTCTAGGGTATCTTCACCACTTTACCTTCATGGACTATACAGTCATGGTCACTTGCTACACAAAGTATATCAATATATTTGAGTGTGAGACCACATATAAAACATATGATAAATTGAAAAACAATTAAAAGGTGTCAGAAATGAGCGAAAGATAATTGTGAGTGAAGTGCATTGTGTATAGTTAAGGTGATTCACCTTTATTTATGAGATAACCTCCATCTCATCACTTTCGTTTTCTCCCATGCCCCTTTCCTTTCCTTTTGCACATTCAAGGAAACAAAACCAAATACCAAACTGCAAGAAATGAGAAAAAAAATACAAAACAAAGGAAAATGCGTACAACACAAAGCATGGCTATGTTCAAACTTAACAAAAACAAAACATGTAGAAAACAACAAATAAAAAATCACAAACTTCCCCTTTGCGCATTATCCCCTCTCCTCCTCTCCTCAACTAAAAGGAAAAAAAGTGGGGTGAATAAGGCGAAAATATAAACACAGTAATTGGTAAACAAATTTCTAAACTAATAGTTATTTATAACATAAAACATACCTCCTCTAGAGTTTGCTATATAATGATAGACACTCCATTCTATATTCCACTTACTTGTGCTCACCAAAACAAGCCATCTGCAATAGATACATAATTAAGATATTATAATTATTATACATGTTAAACTGGAGGGTTGAATCCAATAATCATTCATAATATGAAACATTCTTGTTTTCAAGTTCGGTTATATAAAGGGGGATAATCCATTATGTATTACACATATTTGTGCCCACTGGAATCAATCATTTGCAATAGACACATAATAAAATATTAGAATTATAATAAAAGTTATACTGAAGAGTTGAAGGCATGAACTTGTAATCAAACTTAATAGACACATAATAAAATATTAGAATTATAATAAAAGTTATACTGAAGAGTTGAAGGCATGAACTTGTAATCAAACTTAATTCTAGTCCATTTATATTCCATGCTATATCTAAAAATATATAAATCTTCTAAACAAGATGTAATCCTGCTAGGGAAAGGAAATCAATGTTATCATAAGATAATATTTTTTGTGAGAGGGATCTAAACATATTTAAACATATTGAACACGCAAAATCCTAGGGGCCACAAGGCAATAGTGTTCTCTATTAGAACAATGGTTGATTGGTTGAAGGGTCAGCATGCTTGCTTACTTGACCTTCCCATCCTCCTCTCTAGGGAATATTGTGTGGGGTTGTGTGTGTGTTGTGGAGCAAGAAAGCATATAAAGTTAAACATGCCATTTGATGTATATGTCAAACCATTAATTGCGTGGTACTACTCGAGAACCACGCTAAAAGGAGAAAACGATGAGAAAATGAATAATAATAACACTATTTTGTGGGAAAAAAACATGACTTACCCATCCTCTACATTTCTTCTACAATGCCTAAGGGCATTTTCTCCACTCAACCCTCACAAACAATAAAATTGTAGTCAAACACTGCACAAAGTAATATTATATTAATATTATATTGGATATCACAAATAAACAACAAGAGCTTAAATAACATACATGTAGAGCGATGAATTAACCCTACACATACCTGCCCTCCCTTGGCTAATATTATAGTTGTGACAAGCATGAACAATAAGCCTTGAACATGTAAATCCTAGTATAACTTTTTCGTTTGTTTCATATCAAAGTTCTGGAAAAAGTCTTGAATATCACACCCTTGAACAAGATCATACTACCTCGAAAGCATGACAAAATGATAAATCATTGTGCAAACAACAAAATATTTCAGTGTATTAAATGACAAAAGTATTTGGTAGGAGAAAAATACATTTCACCCATCCTTTGTGCCATGTTTGTAGAATGTTTGGTTGCAACATCACCACTTCACCTTTGTAGATTATACAATTGTAGTTCTTCACTACATAAAGAAGATATATATAGTTGATTATGAGAGCATCGATAAAACATATAATAAATTGAATAGCAAACAAATGAAGCCGCAAATTAGCAAAAGATTCTTTTAATTGAAGTGATTGCATATAGGTATGTGGACTCACCTTCATTTATGAACAATAATCTCCATCTTCATTTTCCTTGTCTGCTTCATTTTCGTTTCCACACCCAACAAACAAAACCAAGACCAAAGTACAAAAAATTTGAAAAAAAAAAGTGAACAAAAAAGAAAACAAAAAAAAGGAAAACGAGTACAACACACCCAAAAAACGAAACCTAAACCAAACTACAAAAAATAAGAAAAAAAAAACAAAGGAAAACAAGTACAACACAAAGCATGGCCATGCTCAAACTTGACAAAACATGCAAACAAGAACAAAGGAAAAATTGCAAACATCCCCTCTGCACATCATCTCTCCTACAATGTGCTCTCCTCCCTTGAAAGGAAAGAAGTGGACTAAAAAAGGTTAAAATGCACATAGTTAGTAATGGTAAGCATGTTTAAAAACCAATAATTATTCATAATAGGAAACGCACCTCCCCTAGAGTTTGTTTTATAATGATGCAAACTCTCCTTTGTATTAAGCATGTTTAAAAACCAATAATTATTCATAATAGGAAACACACCTCCCCTAGAGTTTGTTTTATAATGATGGAAACTTTCCTTTGTATTCCATTTGTCAGTGCTCATCACAAGAAGCCATCTAAAACAAATAGAAAATAAATTATTATAATAGTTATATAAGTTAAAATGGAGAGTTGAATGCAGCAATTAATCATAATAACAATACACCTTACTTTGACAATGTTATATAAAAGCGGAGAGTCCATTTTGTATTGCACGAATTCATGCCCACTCGCACAAGCCATCTGCAATAGATACATAAAAAAATATTGGATTTCTAAAATACCTTAAACTAGAGAGAGTTTGAATTTATGAACTTGTCATTCATTAGTCTGAGTCCAGTTATCGTCCATAATATACCTCAAGAAAATATAGATTTTCTAAACTAGATGTACTTCTACTAGGAATAATACAAACAATGTTTTCATAAGAGGTAATCATTTTGAGAAAATGAAAACAACATGACTCACTCATCCTCTATGTTGCATCAGCATTGCCTAAGGTATCTTCTCCACTAAACCATCCCAAACACTACAACTGTAGTCACAAATCAATATTATATATGAGATCACAAATGAACCACGACAGAAATTAAATTATAGACACTACATCTGTATTGACTCACGACACAAAGTAATATTTTATATGAGATCATGAATAAACCACGAGATCATGTATAGTTAAGGTGATTTACCTTCATTTATGAATGATAACCACCATCTTATCACATTCATTTTCTCTCTCTGCTCCCTTCCTTTCCTTTCGCACACGCTACAAACAAAACCAAATATTAAACTACAAGAAATGAGAGAGAAAATACAAAACAAAGGAAAACAAGTGCAACAAAAAGCATGGCCATGTTCAAACTCAACAAAAACAAAACATGTAGGCAACAAAAAAATTTAAAAATTACAAACTTCCCCTTTGCACATTATCTCTATTGTAGTGCTCTCTCCTCCACTGAAAGGAAAAAAAGTGGGGTGTATAAGGTTAAAATATAGACCAAAATATATTTGTTAAGCAAATTTCAAAACCAATAGTTATTCATAATAGGAAACATACCTCCTCTATAGTTTGTTATATAATGATAGACAATCCATTACTCGTGCTCACCAAAACAAGACATCTACAAGAGATACATAATAAAGATATTAGAATCATTAAACAAGTTAAACTGGAGGGTTGAATGCAATAATCAATCATAATATGAAACATTCTTGTCTTCGAGTTCTGTTATATATAGGGGGTTACTCCATTTTGTATTTCATGTATTCGTGCCCACTAGAATCAACCATCCACAATAGATACACAATAAAATATTAGAATTCTAATCAAAGTTAAACTTCCCCTTTGCACTTTATCTCTACTGAAATGTCCTCTACTCCACTGAAAGGAAAAAAAAAATCGCGTGGGTTAAAATATAGAAACAAATAGTAGTGGTAAGTAAACTTCAAAACCAATAGTTATCCATAATAAGAAACATACCTCCTCTAAAGCCTGTTATATAATGATAGACACTTCATTTTATATTTCACTTACTTATGCTCACCAAAACAAGCCATCTACAACAGATACATAATAAAGATATTAGAATCATTATACAAGTTAAACTGGAGGGTTGAATGCAATAATCAATCATAATATGAAACATTCTTGCCTTTGAGTTTTGTTATATAAAGGGGCATAATCCATTTTGTATTTCACGTATCCGTGCTCCTAGAATCAACCATCTGTAGTAGATACACAATAAAATATTAGAATTCTAATAAAAGTTAGATACACAATAAAATATTAGAATTCTAATAAAAGTTAAACTCCACTGAAAGGTCCTCTACTCCACTGAAAGGAAAGTAAAAAAAGTGGGGTCAATAAGGTTAAAATATAGAAACAAATAGTAGTGGTAAGAAAACTTCAAAACCAATAGTTATTCATAATAAGAAACAAACCTCCTCTAGAGTTTGTTATATAATGATGGACACTTCATTTTATATTTCACTTACTCATGCTCACCAAAACAAGCCATCTACAACAAATACATAATAAAGATATTGTTATATAATGATAGACACTTCATTTTATATTTCACTTACTCATGCTCACCAAAACAAGCCACCTACAACAAATACATAATAAAGATATTGGAATCATTATACAAGTTAAATGGGAGGGTTGAATGCAATAATCAATCATAATATGTAACATTCTTGCCTTTGAGTTTTGTTATATAAAGGGGCATAATCCATTTTGTATTTCATGTATTTGTGCCCCTAGAATCAACCATCTGCAGTAGATACACAATAAAATATTAGAATTCTAATCAAAGACGTGCCCCTAGAATCAACCATCTGCAGTAGATACACAATAAAATATTAGAATTCTAATAAAATTTAAACTCGGCAGTTGAAGGGATGATCTACAACAAATACATAATAAAGATATTGGAAATACAAGTTAAATTGGAGGGTTGAATGCAATAATCAATCATAATATGTAACATTCTTGCCTTTGATTTTTGTTATATAAAGGGGCATAATCCATTTTGTATTTTATGTATTTGTGCCCCTAGAATCAACCATCTGCAGTAGATACACAATAAAATATTAGAATTCTAATAAAAGTTAAACTCGGCAGTTGAAGGGATGAACTTGTCATCCAACTTAATTCTAGTCCATTTATATTCCATGCTATATCTCAAAATATATAAATCTTCCAAACAAGATGTAATTCTACTAGTAATAAGGAAATCAATGTTATCAGAAGAGATGATTCTTTTTTCTAGAGAGATCTAAACATATTTAAACATATTGAACACCCAAAATCATAGGGTCCACAAGGAATAGTGTTGTCTATTAGCACAATGGTTGATTGGTTGAAGGGTCGGTATGCTTGGTTGCTCGAACTTAACATCATCCTCTTTAGACCACAGTGTGTTGGGTTGTGTGTGTGATGTGGAGCAAGAAAGCATATAAATTTAAATATACCATTTGATGTATATGTCAAACCACTAATTGAATGGTACTACCCCAGAACCACGCTAGAAGGAGAAAACATCAAGCAAATGAATAACAATAACACTATTTTGATGGATAACAACATGACTCACCCATCCTCTGCTCTGCATCTACAATGCCTAGGGTATCTTCCCCACTCAACCCTCCCAAACAGTACAATTGTAGTCAATCACTGCACAAAGTAATAATGTATATGATATCACAAATAAACAACAAGAGCTTAAATAGCATACATACACAGCGATGAATTAACCATACCCCTGGCCCTCCCTTGGCTAATATTATAGCAATGACAATCATGAACAATAAGCCCTGAACATGTAAACCCTAGTATAACTTTTCCATTTGTTTCATATCAAAGTTCTGGAAAAATTCTTGAATCTCACATCCATGAACAAGATCATAGTACCTCGAAACCATGACAAAATGATATATCAATGTGCAAACAACAAAATATTTCAGCATATTAAAGGATGAAAGTATTTTGTAGGAGAAAAGTATGTCTGACCCCCATCCTTTGTGCCACGATTGTAGAATGTTTAGTGCATCTTCACCACTTCATCTTTGTAGACTATGCAATTGTAGTTCTTCACAACATAAAGAAGATATATAGAATGTTTAGTGCATCTTCACCACTTCATCTTTGTAGACTACAATTGTAGTTCTTCACTACATAAAGAAGATATATATAGTTAATTATGAGAGCATAGATAAAACATATAATAAATTGAATAGAAAACAAATGAAGCCACAAATTAGCAAAAGATATATATAGTTGATTATGAGAGCATAGATAAAACATATAATAAATTGACTAGCAAACAAATGAAGCCACAAATTAGCAAAAGATATTTTTAAAGATACTTTTAACTGAAGTGCATTGCATGTAGGCATGTTGACTTACCTTCATTTATGAACAATAATTTCCAAATTCCTCTTTTGCTTCCTTCATTTCTGCTTCCACACCCAACAAACAAAACCAATACCAAAGTACAAAAAATGTAAAAAAAGAAAAAACAAAACAAAGGAAAACAAGTACAAGATGGCAAAAATAGTGAAACCAAGACGAAAATACAAAAAACATGAAAAAAAAAAGCAAATCAAACAAAAACTAGTACAACATACAGCATGGCCATGCTCAAACTCAACAAAACATGCAAATAAGAACAACGAAAAAAATGCAAACATCCCCTCTGCACATCATCTCTCCTTCAGTGTGTTCTCCGCTGAAAGGAAAAAAAGTGGGCTGCAAAAGGTTAAAATCACACACACAGTTAGTAATGGTGAGCATTTTTCAAAACCAATAATCATTCATAATAGGAAACTCACTTCCACTGGTGTTTGTTTTATAATGGTTGACACTGCCTTTTGTATTCCACTTGCTTGTGCTCATCAGAATAAGCAATCTACAACAGATAGAAAATAAGATATTACAATGGTTATATAAGTTAAACTGGAGAGTTGAATGCAATAATTAATCATAATAAGAAACAAACCTTTATTTGATATTGTTATATAAAAGGGGAGAGTCAATTTTGAATGCAATAATTAATCATAATAAAAAACACACCCTTATTTGATATTGTTATATAAAAGGGGAGAGCCAATTTTGTATTGCACGTATTCATGTTCATGCTCACTGGAACAAACCATCTCTGCAATATACACGAAAAAATATTAGATATGTAATATTCGTTAAACTAGAGAGTTTAAATTCATGAACTTCTCATGCAACTTAGTCTGAGTCCTACTATATTCCATGCTATACCTCAAGAAAATATAGATTTTATAAACTAGATGTATTTCTACTAGGAATAATAGAAGCAACGTTTTCATAAGAGGTAATATTTTTGAGAAAATGAAAACAACATGACCTACCCATCCTCTATGTTGCATCCGCATTGCCTAAGGTATCTTCTCCACTTGACCATCCTAGACTTTATAACTGTAGTCACTCACTGCACAAATCAATAATATATATGAGATCACGAATAAACCACGAGAGAAATTAAATAATAGACATTACATGTGTAGTCACTCACGTCACAAAGTAATATTATATATGAGATCATGAATAAACCACGAGAGAAATCGAATAACAAATATACAGAGCAATGAATCAACCATACACATATTTTCTCGCCCTCAACTAATGTTATAGCAGCAACAAGCATGAACAATAAACTCTAAAAATGTGAACCCCAGCGTAACTTTTCCCTTTATTTTGTATAAAAGTTCTCGGAAAATATCAAACCTCACACCCATTAAAAAGATCATATTACCCTGAAGCCATGACAAAAGGATAAATCGTTGCATAAACAACAATTATTTCAATGGCTTAAAGCACAATATTATTATGTATGAAAAAATTATTGCTCATCTGCTTTTGTAGAATGCCCTGGATATCTTAACCACTTGACCTTCAAGAAATATACAACTGTAGTCGCTACAGAAAGCGGATCAATATAGTTGAGTATGAGACCATCTATAAAACATATTATACATTGAAAAACAAGTAAATGATGTCACAAATGAGCGAAAAATAATTGTGAGCAAAGTGCATTGCATATACTTAAGGTGATTCACCTTCATTTATGAATGATAACCTCCATCTCATCAATTTCATTTTCTCTCCCTGCTCCCTTCCATTCCTTCCGCACTCCCAAGGAACAAAACCAAATACCAAACTACAAGAAATGGGAAAAAAAACACAAAGGAAAATGAGTACAACACAATGCATGGTTGTGTGCAAACTCAACAAATCAAAACATGTAGGCAACAACAAATAAAAAATTACAAACTTCCCCTTTGCACATTATCTCTACTGCAGTGTCCTCTCCTCCACTGAAAGGAAAAAACATGGGGTGAATAAGGTTAAAATATAGACACAAATAGTGATGGTAAACAAATTTAAAAACCAATAGCTATTCATAATAGAAAACATACCTCCTTTAGAGCTTAATATATAATGATAAACACTCCATTGTATATTCTACTTACCCGTGCACACGGGGACAAGCCATCTACAACAAATGCATAATAAAGATGTCAAAATCATTATAGAAGTTAAATTGGAGGGTCGAATGCAATAATCAATTATAATATGAAACATTCTTGTCTTCGAGTTCTATAACATAAAGGGGGATATTCCATTTTGTATTTGATGTATTCGTGCCCATTGGAATCAACCATCTGCAATAGATACATAATAAAATATTAGAATTCTAATAAAAGTTAAACTCGAGAGTTGAAAGCATGAATTTGTCATCCAACTTAATTCCAATCCATTTATATTCTATGTTATATATCAAAATATATAAATCTTCTAAACAAGATGTAGTTCTACTAGGAATAAGGAAATCAATGTTATCATAAGAGATGATTATTTTTGTGAGAGGGATCTAAACATATTGAACATCCAAAATCCTAGGGGCCACAAGGCAATAGTGTTGTCTATTAGCACAATGGTTGATTGGTTGAAAGATCGATATGCCCGCTTTCTCGACCTTCCCATCTTCCTATCTAGGGAACATTGTGTGGGGTTGTGTGTGATGTGTAGCAAGTAAGCATATAAATTTAAACATACCATTTGATGTATATGTCAAACCACTAATTGAGTGGTACTACTAAAGAACCAAAGCTAGAAGGATGGAAGGATAAAACGTCGAGCAAATGAATAATAATAACACTATTTTATTTGAAAACAACATAACCCACCCATTCTCTGCGTTGCATCTACAATTCCTAGGGTATCTTCTTCACTCAACCCTCTGAGATAGTACAATTGTAGTCACTCACTTCACAATGTAATATTATATATGATATCACAAATAAACCACAAGAGCTTAAATACCATACATACATAGCGATGAATTAACCACACACACACATGCCCTCCCTTGGCTAATATTATTGTAACGACAATCATTAACAATAAACCAACCACAAGAGCTTAAATACCATACATACATAGCGATGAATTAACCATACACATACATGCCCTCCCTTGGCTAATATTATTGTAACGACAATCATTAACAATAAACCTTGAAACTGTAAAGCCCAATATAACATTTTCTTTTGTTTCATATCAAAGTTCTAGAAAAAATCTTGAATCTCACACCCATGAACAATATCATACTACCTCGAAACCATGACAAAATGATAAATCATTGTGCAAACAACAAATATTTCAGTGCAAAAGTATTTTGTAGGAGAAAAGTATGTCTCACCCATCCTTTGTGCACCATTTGTAGAATGTTTAGTGTATCTTCACCACTTCACCTTTGTAGACTGAAAAATTGCAGTTCTTCACAACATAAAGAAGATCAATATAGCTAATTATTCAAGCATAGATAAAACATATAATAAATTGAAAACAAATATTTCAGTGCAAAAGTATTTTGTAGGAGGAAAGTATGTCTCACCCATCCTTTGTGCCACATTTGTAGAATGTTTAGTGTATCTTCACCACTTCACCTTTGTAGACTGAAAAAATGCAGTTCTTCACAACATAAAGTAGATCAATATAGCTAATTATTAGAGCATAGATAAAACATATAATAAATTGAAAAATATCATACTACCTCGAAACCATGACAAAATGATGAATCATTGTGCAAACAACAAATATGTCAGTGTATTAAAGGGCAAAAGTATTTTGTAAGAGAAAAGTATGTCTCACCCATCCTTGTGCCATGTTTGTAGAATGTTTAGTGTATCTTCACCACTTCACCTTTGTAAACTGTAAAATTGTAGTTCTTCACTACATAAAGAAGATCAATATAGCTAATTATTAGAGCATAGATAAAACATATAATAAATTGAATAGCAAACAAACGGAACCACAAATTAGCAAAAGATATTTTTAAGTGAAGTGCATTGCATATATGTGTGTTGACTCACCTTCATTTACAAACAATAAACTCCATTTTAGCTATCGAATTTCTTCATTTCCTTTTCCATGTCCAAGAAACGAAACCAAGACCAAACTACAGAAAAAAGAAAAAAAAACAAAGGAAAACAAGTACAGCAAGACCAACAAATCAAACCAGAATAAAATAAAATAAAATAAAAAAAGAGTACAGAAAATGAGAAAAAAAAAATGTGAAACAAAGGAAAATGATTACAACACAAAGCATGGCCATGCTCAAACTCAACAAAACAAAACATGAAAACAAGAAAAAATAAAAAATTGCAAACATCCCCTCTACACATCATCTCTCCTGCAATGTGATCTCCTCTGCTAAAAGGAAAACAAATGGCACTGAATAAGGTTAAAATACACATAGTTAGTAATGGTAAGCATATTTCAAAACCAATAATTATTTATAATAGGAAACGAACCTCCCCTAGAGTTTGTTTTATAACAATAGACACTCTTTTGTATTCCAATTGTCCGTGCTCATCCAAACAAGCCATCTACAATAGATAGAAATAACATATTACAGTCGTTATATCTGTAGAATTGTGTGCAATAATTAATCGTAATAAGAAACACACCTTTCTTTGAGATTGTTATATAATAGGGGATAGTCCATTTTGTATTGCACGTATTAATGATCACTAGATCAAGCCATCTGCAATAGATACACAAAAAAATATTAGATTTCTAAAATATGTTAAACAAGAGAGTTTGAATTCATGAACTTTCCATGCAACTTAGTCTGAGTCCAGTTATATTCCATGTTATACCTCAAGAAAATATAGTTTATCTAAACTATATGTACTTCTACTAGGAATAATACAAACAATGTTTTCATAATAGGTAATCTTTTTCAGAAAATGAAAACAACAGGACTCACCCATCCTCGGTTGCATTTGGATTGCCTAAAGTATATTCTCCACTTGATCATCCCAAACACTACAACTATAGTCACTACAACTGTAGTCACTCACTACACAAATCAATATTATATATGAGATCACGAATGAACCACGACAGAAATTAAATTATAGACACTATATATGTATTGACTCACGACACAAAGTAATATTTTATATGAGATCATGTATAGTTAAGGTGATTTACCTTCATTTATGAATGATAACCACCATCTTGCCACATTCATTTTCTCTCCCTGCTCCCTTCCTTTCCTTTCGCACACCCTACAAACAAAACCAAATATTAAACTACAAGAAATGAGAGAGAAAATACAAAACAAAGGAAAACAAGTGCAACAAAAAGCATGACCATGTTCAAACTCAACAAAAACAAAACATGTAGGCAACAAAAAATTTTAAAATTACAAACTTCCCCTTTGCACATTATCTCTATTGTAGTGCTCTCTCCTCCACTGAAAGGAAAAAAAGTGGGGTGTATAAGGTTAAAATATAGACCAAAATATATTTGTTAAGCAAATTTCAAAACCAATAGTTATTCATAATAGGAAACATACCTCCTCTATAGTTTGTTATATAATGATAGACAATCCATTACTCATGCTCACCAAAACAAGACATCTACAAGAGATACATAATAAAGATATTAGAATCATTATACAAGTTAAACTGGAGGGTTGAATGCAATAATCAATCATAATCTGAAACATTCTTGTCTTTGAGTTCTGTTATATAAAGGGGGTTAATCCATTTTGTATTTCACATATGCATGCCCACTAGAATCAACCATCTGCAATAGATACACAGTAAAATATTAGAATTCTAATCAAAGTTAAACTCGAGAATTGAAAGCATGAACTTGTCATCAAACTTAATTCCAATCCATTTATATTCCATGCTATATCTAAAAATATCATAAGAGAAAAGGAAATCAATGTTATCATAAGAGATGATTCTTTTTGTGAGAGGGATCTAAACATATTTAAACATATTGAACACGCAAAATCATAGGGGCCACAAGGCAATAGTGTTGTCTATTAGCACAATGGTTGATTAGTTGAAGGGTCGGTATGCTTGTTGGCTCAACCTTCCCATCATCCTCTCTAGGCCACAATGTGTAGGGTTGTGTGTGTGATGTGGATCAAGAAGGCATATAAATTTAAACATACCATTTGATGTATATGTCAAACCACTAATTGAGTGGTACTACCCGAGAACTACACTAGAAGGAAAAATCTTTGAGCAAGTGAATAATAATAACACTATTATGTTGGAAAATAGCATGAGCCACCCATCCTCTGTGTCGCATCTACAATGCCTAGGGTATATTCTCCAATCAACCCTCCCAAGCAATACAAATGTAATCACTGCGCAAAGTAATATTATATATGATATCACAAATAAACCACAAGAGCTTAGATAACATACATACAAATTGACAAATTAACCATACACATATCTTAGATAATATACATACAAATTGATGAATTAACCATACACATATCTGCCCTCCCTTAAGCTAAGGACAATCATTAAAAATAAGCCCTGAACATGTAAACCCCAATATAATTTTTCCATTTGTTTCAGATCAAAGTTCTAGAAAAAACCTTGAATCTCACACCCATGAACATGATCATACTACCTCAAAACCATGACAAAATGATAAATGATTATGCAAACAACAAATATTTCAGTGTATTGAGGCAATAAAAACCTTGAATCTCACACCCATGAACATGATCATACTACCTCAAAACCATGACAAAATGATAAATGATTATGCAAACAACAAATATTTCAGTGTATTAAAGGACAATAGTATTTTGTAGGAGAAAAGTATGACTCACCCATTTTCTGTGCCACATTTGTAGAATTTTTAATGCATCTTCACCACTTCACCTTTGTAGACTGTGTATAATTGCAGTCCTTCACCTTATATTCACCTTATAAAGAAGATCAGGTATATATTGATTATGAGAGCGTAGATAAAACATATAATAAATTGAATAGCAAATAAATGGAGCCACAAATTAACAAAATATACTTCAAGTAAAGTGCAAAGTGCATTGCATATAGGCATGTTGACTCACCTTCATTTACGAATAATAACCTCCATTTTCTCTGTCTGCTTCCTTTGTTTCCTTTTTCACTTCTAAAAAACGAAACCAAGACCAAACTACAGAAAACATAAAAACAAAAAAGAAAAACAAAGGAAAACAAGTACGACAAATGCAACAAACAAAACTGCAAAAAACGAGAAAAAAATGTGAAACAAAAGAAAACAATTACAACACAAAGCATGGCCATGCTCAAACTCAACAAAACAAAACATCCAAACAAGAACAAATAAAAAATTGCAAACATCCCCTTTGCACATCATCTCTCCTGCAATGTGCTCTCCTCCGCTAAAAGGAAACAAAGTACAAAGAATAAGGTTAAAATACACACAATTAGTAACATTAAGCGTATTTCAAAACCAATAATAAGTATTCATAATAGGAAACGCACCTCCCCTAGAGTTTGTTTTATAACAATGGATAGTCTCTTTTCTTACACTCTCTTTTGTATTCCACTTGCTCGTGCTCATCAAAACAAGCCATCTACAACAAATAGAAAATAAGATATTACAATCGTTATATAAGTTAAATTGGAGCGTTGAATGCAATAAGGCCATCTACAACAAATAGAAAATAAGATATTACAATTGTTATATAAGTTAAATTGTAGAGTTGAATGCAATAATTAACCATAATAAGAAACACACATTTTTTTGAGAATGTTATATAAAAGGGGAGAGCCCATTTTGTATTGCATGTATTCATGCTTATTGGAACAAGGCATCTGCAATAGATACACAAACAAATATTAGATTTCTAAAATATGTTAAACTAGAGAGTTTGAATTCATGAACTTGTTATGCAAATTAGTCCAAGTCCAATTATAGTCCATGCTATATCTCAAAAGAAAGATAAATTTTCTAAACTTTAAAGTCTATGTACTTCTGCAACAAATAAAACAAACAATGCTTTCATAAGAGGTAATTGTTTTCCGAAAAATAATCTAAGCAAATAATCTAAGCATATCTAACATATTGAACACCCAAAACCCCTAAGGTTCACAAGGTAGTAGTGTTATATGTTACCACGATGGTTGATTGGTTGAAGGGTCAGTATGCTTTCCTGCTTGACCTTTCTCGCCTCGTCTATAAGGCACATAGAGTGGGGTTGTGCATGTGATGTGGAGCAAGAAAAAATACAAATTTAAAGATACCATTTGATGTATATGTTGTTGAGTTTTCTTGTGTGATGGGGTAGCATCGGATGTGCTCTAGCTCCCAGCTCCCAAAAATTGTGGAGGGACTAGAGTACATGAGATCTCCAATACCCAGAAAGGGATTTGGGAAATTTCATCCGGTTTGGGAGATAATTAATTAATTAATAATTTTAATTAAGGAACCTAAGTCTAACTTAGGAAAATTAAATTATTAAAGGCAATTAATTAAAACATGTGATGAAATTGTCTTAAGTCACACGGATCAAGCTTTCTTTTAATCTTAGCCATTGATTCAAGATCTGATCATGGTTGTTGGTTTCCCAACGAGAAAAGTATAAAGGAAAGGCTTAGGGTCATTTGGAGAAGACACACAGAGGCAGAGCACTGAAGCTAAGCTGGAATTCTAGGGCGTGGTTTGCTAAGAATTTCCAGAAGTGTTTCAGCTGAGATGGGCAGTTTAGACAAGGGCAGCTTCAGCTGCGCAGGTGCTACGGAGTCCCTTTTGGGACAACGCTGGTTAGCCAGGGACCCATCTGGGTTACGCAGAGACTCTCAAGGGCAACGTAGGGTCTGCAGCACCCATTCTGGGGTTACGCAGCCCTCTCCAGACCAGCGCAAAGGCTGCAGAGGCTGACGCAGGGGCTTTAGGGGCAACGCTGTGGTTGCTAGGGCCAAAATCTGGCTGAGTCTTGTAAATCTCGTTTGAGGGTGTGGATCAGTCAACTTTTTTGCTTCAGAACAACAAGTTAGTTGCAAATCTATATTTTTCTCTGTCGGGTTTACCAATGTGGTACCCAGATTTGTTATATTTGGAAAACTACTTAATAATACAAACCCTCCAGCAACCAAAAGACCGATTTTCCCACATTGGGTTTATCTGGAGACTATTGTCCAAAAAACTTGTGTCACTTTGTCTATGTGTGCATGTACTTTTATGTTTTAGATTTGAATCGGTGAAAGCCTGTTATGTGTTTACTTCGATGTTAATCTGAATATTTTAGCATTAATAACTTGATAAGTAGGAGAAGTATAACCAGATCTAACAATAGATTTCTGCATTAGTAACATTCAGAAATTTTCACATGGTATCAAAGTGATTGCAGAGCTAGCAAGGTCACCAGCGAAAGAGTGAAGAATCTTGCTGCAGAAAGAAGCAAAGAGATAGCAGCAGCAGCAAAAAGCCAGATCTGAAGGGACAGCGCAGTTTAAGAGGGGGCAAAGTCACGCAGAGGTCAGGGTGACGTAATCCTACGTTGTCTCCACGCAGGCCCACGTACTTACTGCGCAAAGGCAACGCTGGGACTGTCTGCTCACGCAGAGGCCAGCCAGGGTGACGCAGATCTGAAGTTGTCTGATTTAGAAATGCCAGAAGCAGAGCTGTAGAACTAAAGTTTTCAAAATTTAGCCTAAGCACTAGTGACAAAAAGCGGGAGGAGATCAACTTCTCAAAGGGTTTCTAGCCAAAGAAACCTGCAGATCGATCAGTGAATCGAAGAGAGTTGTTTTGTTGATTGATTTGGTGGATTTCCAAGAGAGGAAATCAGTTGTCAAAGGGAGCAGAGGGTGCCTATTTTACCAAGGACCCTAGATCCAAATCTCTAGCATAGAGAGGAGGAGCTCCGACAGATTTTCTGAGCAGATGGCACCGCACGGACTATGTGATCGGGATAGGTTAGATGGCATGTCCAACTTTGCAGTCTGGAAGGCTTGAATCCTAGTAGTCTTGGAGGCATATCGTCTAAGAGACCATGCAGAACAAGTCCTGGCCACACCAACTAATGCAGATCTCCTGAAAAAGCATGAGGAAGCTGTGGCACATGCCAAGCGGCTCATAATGGATGTAGTTGAGGACCATATTGTTCCACATATAGCTGAGAAGAAGATAGCTAATGAGATGTGGAAGGCCTTAACAGCCCTATATGAGGGGAAGTTCGTCCAGAGGAAGATGCTTCTAGAGACTCAGTTGTGGTCATTCATGATGACCAAGGGGGAAGAGACGGATCACTTTCTCTTTAGATTACAGTCGATTAGAGATCAGTTGACTGCCACAGGAGCAAAGGTGGAGGATTATGTGATGGTAAGGAGTGCACTCAATGCGGTCACAGAAGAGTGGGAAACCTTTGTGCAAAGTGTCTTTGGCAGAGCGGGCCTTCTCAACTGAGACAACTTGTGGGAAATCATGCGTCAAGAAGAACTCCATTGATTCACCAAGAAGCAGTACAACTTGGGATCCAGTAAAGTGAAGAAGGAAGATGAAGATGATGCAGCCTTGGCATCAAAGAGGCAGCAAGGGAAGAAGAAGCGTGATCTATCCAAGATCAAGTGTTTCCAGTGCAGCGAACTAGGACATTTCGCCGGCAATTGTCCTCAGAAGAAGAAGGACAAGGAAGCTTCTACTTCCAAGGCTGTTGTAGCGGACGATGGGTCAAAAGATGATGCAGCCATGAGTGCTTATGAACCACAAAAGTGGGGCATCATGGATCTATAGAGCAGTTACAGAAAGTGGGTGAGATCCTTGAGCAACTCATCTTTTGGATCACATCCGAGCTACGAGAGCCTTAAGACAGTAGCAAGACAAGTGGAGCAGTTGGTGCAAAGAATCATGGATGACGCAGAGGCGGATCTGGAGGCTGATGTGACTTCAGCAGAGCTGCAACAACGTGGAGGCTTCAGGAGGACAACGCAGCACAGCAGCAGCGTGAGAGATTTCAGCACAAGGGGTTGATGTGACTTCAGGAATGCAGAGGGAGTCTGCTTACTCAGAGCAGAATTGTAGCTGTGCCTCCAGATGACAGCACAGATCAGTAGTTGATGTAGCTTCAGTGATGAGGATGCAGCCCAATAGACTTGTCTGTCAAAGATTGGGCAGGAGATTCAATTGTTTCTCTCAACAACTGAAGATGCAGTGCAGCAGATGGCAGCATGGATGCAGCAAATTGAGAGGAAGTTGCAGTACAGATGTGGCAGTGACAGTGGCAGCGTCATGGGCAACAGTATAGAATGGCAGCAGCAGCACAGTGATGAAGGGCAGCAGGTCCAACATCAATGCAGAGACCCACACCAGAGATCAGTGCAGAGCTTCGGGGTGAAGCAGAGTTTGTACTAGAGCACATTCCTCGCTAAGAGGGAGTGTTAAGTTTTCTTGTGTGATGGGGTAGCATTGGATGTGCTCTAGCTCCCAAAATTTGTGGAGGGACTAGAGTACATGAGATTTCCAATACCCAAAAAGGGATTTGGGAAATTTCATCCGGTTTGGAAGATAATTAATTAATTAATAATTTTAATTAAGGACCCTAAGTCTAACTTAGGAAAATTAAATTACTAAAGGTAATTAATTAAAACATGTGATGAAATTTTTTTAAGTCACACAGATCAAGCTTTCTTTTAATCTTAGCCATTGATTCAAGATCTAATCATGGTTGTTGGTTTCCCAACAAAAAAATTATAAAGGAAAGGCTTGGGGTCATTTGGAGAAGACACAAAGAGGCAGAGCACTGAAGCTACGCTGGAATTCTAGGGCGTGGTTTGCTAAGAATTTCCAGAATTGTTTCAGCTGTAGAGAGGGGCAGTTTAGGCAAAGGGTATGGTCAAATCCTAGTGCCTAGAATCAATAAGAGGTAGAGAAAAGCTTCCAGAGGCAAGGCAGAGAAGCAGAGACAACAGCAGCAGAGAGGGCAACAGCTACGCAGCGCAGGGGCATCTTCAACTACGAAAGTGCTATGCAGTCCCTTCTAGGAAAGCGCTGGTCAGTCAGGGACCCATCTAGGTTACGCAGAGAGCCTTAAGGGCAGCATAGGGTCTACATCACCCATTCTGGGGTTACGCAGCCCTCTCCAAGCCAGCATAGAGGCACGTAGAGGCTGACACAGGGGCTTCAGAGGCAGCGCTGGGGTTTCTAGGGCCAAGATCTGGTTGAGTCTTGTAAATCACGTTTGAGGGTGTGGATTAGTCAACATTTTGCCTTTAGAACAGCAGGTTAGTTGCAAATCTATATTTTTCTCTATCGGGTTTACCATTGTGGTACCCAGATTTGTTGTATTCAGAAAACTACTTAATAATACAAACCCTCCAGCAACCAGAATACCGGTTTTCCCACATTGGGTTTTTCCAGGGACTATTGCCCAGAAAATATTGTCACTTTATCTATGTGTGCATGTACTTTTATGTTTTAGATCTGAATTGGTGAAAGTCTGGTATGTGTTTGCTTCGATGTTAATCTGAAAATTTCAACATTAATAGCTTGATAAGTAGAAGTATAACCAAATCTAACAGTATATTTTTGCATTAGTAACTTCAGAAATTTTCACATATGTAAAACCACTAATCGGGTAGTACTACTCAAAAACCATGCTAGAAGAAGAAATAGTCATGCAAACAAATAATAAATATACTATTTTTTTGGAAAACCACATGACTCACCCATCCTCTATGCTTCATTGCATGAGGCATCTTCTCCACTCAACCATCCCAGACACCACAATGGTAATCACTCACTGCACAAAGAAATATTATATATGAGATCACAAATAAACTATGAGAGAAATTAAATAACAAATATACATAGCGATAAATTAATCATAAACATACCTACTCGCCCTTCACTATTGTTATAGCAAGAACAGTCAATGAATAATAAGCCCTGTAAATGTGAACCCCAATATAAATTCTCTTTATTTCGTATCAAATTTCTTAGAAAATCTCAAACCTCACACCCATTAATAAAATCATACTACCTCGAAGCCACGACAAAAGAATAAATCATTGAACAAACAACAAATATTTTGGTGGATTAAAGCACAATATTATTATATAGTAAAAAATATGGCTCACCGATCATTTACGTTGTGTTTGTAGAATGTCTGCAATATATTCACCGCTTAACCTTCATAGACTATACAATTTTAGTCGCTCACTACATAAAGAAGATCAATATAGTTGAGCATGATGCAACATATAAAACATATAATAAATTGAAAAGCAAGCAAATGGAGTCATGAATGAACAAATGATAATTGTGAGTGAAGTGCATTGCACATAGTTAAGGCGATTCACCTTCATTTATGAATGATAACCTCCATCTTATCTCTCTCAATTTCTCTCCTGGGAAACAAAACCAAGACCAAACAACAAAAGATGAGAAAACAAATACAACACAAAGCATGGTCATTCTCAAACTCAACAAAAACAAAACATGTAGACAACAACAAACAAAAAATTTCAAACTCCCCCCTAGCACATTATCTCTATTGCAGTGTCCTCTCCTCTGCTAAAAAGAAAAAAATTGGGTGAATAATATAAATACAGACACAAATAGTAATGATAAGCATATTTCAAAACAAATAATTATTCATAATAAGAAACATACCTCCTCTAGAGTTTGTTATATAACAATAGACTCCATTTTCTATTCCACTTACTCATGCTTACCAGAACAAGACATCTGCAGCAGACGCCAGATACATAATAAGATATTATAATCATTATACAAGTTAAAATAGAGTTGGATGTAATAATCAATCATAATATGAAATGTATCTGTCTTTGAGTTTTGTTATATAAGGGGGGGTAATCCATATTGTATTTCATGTATTCGTGATCTCATCGAAATCAACCATCTGCAATAGATACACAATAAACTGTTAGAAATTTGATAAAAGCTAAACTAGAGAGTTGAAGGCACAAAATTTCATCCAACTTAATTCTAGTCCATTTATATTCCATGCTATATCTCAAAATATATAAATGAACTTTCATCCAACTTAATTCTAGTCCATTCATATTCCATGCTATATCTCAAAATATATAAATTTTCTAAACTAGATGTAACTCTACTAGGAATAATGCAATCAATGTTATTGTAAGAAAAATAATTCTTTTCGTAAGAGGGATTTAAGCATATTTAAACATACTCAACAACCAAAATTCTAGGTGCCACAAGGCAATAGTGTTGTTTATTAACACAATGGTTGAATGGTAAGTATGATTGCTTGCTCATCCTTACCATCCTCCTCTCTAGAGCATGTTGTGTGGGGATGTGCGTCTGATGTGTAGTAAGAAAGCATATAAATTTAAACATAACTTATGATGTATATATCAAACCACTAATTGAGTGGCACTACCTAAGCTCTGAGCTAGAAGGAGAAAACATCGAGCAAACGAATAATAATAATACTATTGGGCTGGAAAACAACATAACTCACTCATTTGTTGCACTCCATCTACATTGCCTAAGATATCTTCTCCACTTGACCCTCAAAGTCACTACAATTGTAGTCAGTCACCGCACAAAGTAATATTATATATGAGATCACAAATAAACTGGGGGAGCCTAAATAAGAAATATACAGAGTGATGAATTAACCATACACATACCTACCCTCCCTTCACAAATATTATAGCAGCAACAATCATTAACAATAAGCCAGAATAAGCCCTGAACAAGTTAACTCCAATATAACTTTTCCATTTCTTTCATATCAAAGTTATAGGGAAAATATTGAATCTGACACTCATGAACAAGAACATACTACCTCAAAACCATGACAAAATGATAAATCGTAGTGCAAACAACAAATATTTCAGTGTATTAAAGGACAATAGTATTTTGTAGGAGAAAAGTATGCCTCACCCATCCAGTGTGCCATGTTTGTAAATCTAGTGCATCTTCACCACATGACCTTTTGTAAAATGTCTAGTGCATCTTCACCACTTGACCTTTGTAGACTATACAATTGCAATTTTTCATTATATAAAGAAGATAAATATATGTTAATCACATAGATGAAACAGATAATAAATTTAATAGCAAACAAATGGAGCCACAAATTACCAAAAGATACTTTCAAGTGAAGTGCATTGCATATAGGTATGTTGACTCACCTTCATTTATGAACAATAACCTCAATTTTATCTTATTGATTATGTCGTTTCTTTTTCCACGTACAACAAACAAAACCAAGGCCAAACTACAAAAAATATGAAAAAAACAAAGAAAAACATGTACAACACACCCAACAAATGAAGCCAAGACCAAACTACAAAAAGCGAGAAAAAAACAAATCAAAATAAAGGAAGACAAACACAACACAAAGCATGGCCATGCTCAAACTCAACAAAACAAAACATGCAAACAAGAACAAGGAAAGAATTGCAAACATCCTCGTTGAACATCATATCTCCTGCAAGGTGCTCTCCTCCACTGAAAGGAAAAAGCATGGGTTGAATACAGTTAGAATACACATAAATAGTAATGGTAAGTATATTTCAAAACAACTAATTATTCATAATAGGAAACGCAGTTCTCCTAGAGTTTGTTTTATAATGATGGACACTCTTTTGTACTCCACTTGCTCGGGCTCATCAGAACAAGCCATCTACAGCAGATATAAAATAAGGTATTATAATCACTTATAAATTAAACTAGAAAGTCGAATGCAATAATTAATCATAATAAAAAAACACGTATTTCTTTGAGATTGTTATATAAAAGAGGAGTTCATTTTGTATTTCACGTATTCATGATCATTATCATTGGAAACAACCATCTACAATAGATATACAAAAAACTATTAGATTTCTAATAAATGTTAAACTAGAGAATTTGAAGGAAAGAAATTGTCATGCAACCTAGTTCGAGTCTAGTTATATTCCATGCCTTATCTCAAAAAGATATAAATTTTATAAACTAGATGTACTTCTACTAGGAATAATAGAGACAATGTTTTCATAAGAAGTCCTTTTTTTCGGAAAAGGAATCTAAGCATATATAAACATAATGAACACCCCAAATCCTAGGGTCCACAAGGCGGTAATGTTGTATGTTAGCATGATGGTTGATAGGTTGAAGGGTCAGTATGCTTGCTTGCTTCAACCTTGCCCACCTCCTCTATCACACAGATTTTGTGGGGGTCTGTGTGTGATTAGGAGCAAGAAAATCTACAAATTTAAAGATACCATTTGATGTATATCTCAAACCACTAATAGAGTAATACTACCTGAGAAACATTTTAGAAGGAGAAACAGTCATGCAAACAAATAATAATAATACTATTTTTTTGGAAAACTAAATGACTCACCCATATTTTATGCTACATTTGAATTACCTCATATATTTTCTCCACTCGACCATCCGAGACACTACAATTGCCCAGACACTACAATTGTAGTCACTCACTGCACAAAGTAATATTATATATGAGATCATGAATAAACCAGGAGTGAAATGAATAACAAATAAACAAAGCGATATGTTGATCACACACATACTTGTTTCCCTTGGCTAATGTTATAGTATCAACAACCATGAACGATAAGCCCTAAAAATGTGAACTTGGGTATAATTAATATTTCAGTGAATTAAAGCACAATATTATTATCTACAAAAAAAATATGGCCCACCGATCGTTTGCATTGCATTTGTAGAATGTCTAGGGTATCTTCACCACTTATCCTTCATAGAATATACAACTGTAGTCACTCGTTACACAAAACAAATCAAAATAATTGAGTATGAGAACACATATAAAATATATTAATATTTCAAAGGCAAGCAAATGGATTGACGAATGAGCGAAAGATAATTGTGAGTGAAATGCATTGCATATAGTTAAGGTGATTCACCTTTATTTATGAATGATAACCTCCATTTCATCTCTTTCATATTTTGTCCTTGTTGCTTTCCTTTCCTTTTCTTTCATATTTTGTCCTTGTTTCTTTCCTTTCCTTTTGCACACGCAAAACCAAGATCAAACTACAAGAAATGAAAAAGAAAATGCAAAACAAAGGAAAATGAGTACAACACAAAGCATGGTCATGCTCAAACTCTGCAAAAACAAAACATGTAAAGATTGCAAACTTCCCCTTTGCGCATTATCTCTATTGTAGTGTCCTCTCCTCAGCTGAAAGAAAAAAAAAAAGGTGGGGTGAATAAGATTAAAATTAAATAGTAATGGGAAGCATATTTCAAAACCAATAATTATTCATAATAACAAACATATCTCCTCTAGAATTTGTTATATGATGATAAACACTCCATTTTGTATTCCACATACTCATGCTCACTAGAATAAGCCATCTACAACAAATACATAATAAGATATTAGAATCATTATATAAGTTAAACTGAAGAGTTGAATGCAATAATAATCATAATATGAAACATACATGTCTTTGAGTTTTGTTAAATAAAGGGGAATAATCAATCTTGTATTTCACATATTCGTGCTCACAAGAATCAACCATCTACATTAGATACACAATAAAATATTAGAATTCTAATAAAATTTAAACTATAGAGTTGATGAGTTGAAGACATCAACTTGTCACCCAACTTAATTCCAATCCATTTATATTCCATGCTATATCTCAAAATATATAGATTTTCTAAACTAGAAGTAATTCTAGTAGGAATAATGCAATCTATGTTATCATAGGGGATAATTATTTTTGTAAGAGGGATCTCAAGCATATTTAAACAAATTGAACACCCAAAATCCTATGGGCCACAAGTCGGCAGTGTTTTCTATTAGCACAATGGTTGATTGGTTAAAGGGTCATTGTGTTTGTTTGCTTGCTTAACCTTACCATCCTCCTCTTTAGGGAATGTTTTGTGGGGGTGTGCGTGTGATGTGGAGCAAGAAAGCCTATAAATTTAAAGATACTATTTGATGTATATGTCAAACCACTAATTGAGTGGTACTGCCTGAGAACTCCGCAAGAAGTAGAAAACATCGAGCAAACGAATAATAATAATAACACTATTTTGATGGAAAACAACATGATTCAGCCATCTTTTGTTCTGCATCTATATTTCCAAAGGTATCTTCTCCACTCGACCATCACAGACACTACGACTATAATCACTCACTACACAAAGTTATATTATATATGAGATCAGAAATAAACCACAAGATAAGATAAGATAAGATAATTTTATTAATGTCCAACGAATGACCACAAAAAGGTCAATGGAACTACTGGTTACAATGATTACCGCATGCCTAGCCGGTGGACCAAATGGTCCCCTTCCTTTATAAAAGCAGGAAATACAAAACTACAAAGAGTGCAAATGTAAAGTAAAAGCTAGATGACTAAAACATCTTGACAATGAGTTGTGATGAAGAAGTCCTAGAGGAGAAGGAGGGGAGAATCCTTCTCCTAGCATCCGAGGCCGATAGAAGAGGACTGAAGGAAACTTTTCAATGTCTGTTGCCTTGATGAGGAGCTGGATTGCTGCAGTTGCCATCTGGAAGATTTGGGGCGTAACCTGGAGGGGGGTCTGGTTCTAGATTTTTGAAGGGGTCTAGTGGGACGAAACCCCCAGATCCACACTAATCTGGAGTCATGGTCTATGGATCGATCGGTGGTTCTCTTGGTACCCCGCGATGCAGGGAGTACCCTGAAGAAATCTGTGATCCTCTGTGTGGTGGCCGAAACTGACGGAGGCTAGAGTAGAGTCGAACGGTGTCTGAAGGTCTCTTGAAGGTAAAGTGTCAGGCATCTCTGGTCAATGTATCTAAGGAAGCTGGGCAGGCTCTAGGGACCCCTGAATAAGCAATGAAAATGCCCTCGAATCTCATAGTAAACCGAGAATCTGAAGATGCAGTGTGACTCAGTCTCCACCTCTTGCAAGTCACAAAGTTGACAGATCCTCTCCGTCCTGTCAATATGATGGTCTGTCTCAACTCGAAGCCTATGCGAACCAACCCTGAGCTGCCCTAGAGGGATCCTAATAGCATGCATCCAATGCTGGAGGGTATAGAGGGGTCGAATGATGAGTCCATCTCTAATCTCCAGAAAGTGCTCAGCGTAGAAGGCCATCTTTGGGCACAGTCCGCCCAGAGGATTGACCCATGTAGTCTGAATGTACTGCCTGTAGATGTCCTCCCTGATGATTTTGTTGAGTTCTTGCTAGTTTGGGAGAAGGTGCCCTAGGGCGTTCAGTGAATATTGGAATAGGGGGAGATGATCCATCTGGATCCCTATAAGACCAAGGAGTTCTGTCATCCCGGTGAACCAACATTTGGTACGGCCTATTTGCATATGAGAAATGTTCTCTAAGGAGCAATAGGCCAGGTATGGGTACCTGTCTCTACCCTCTCTTGTGTCTACCAATCCACAGATCCGATGGAGAAAAGAGACTATCCTGAAGATTACTTCCAGGCAGAAGGGCTTAGCCCCGAACTCTGCTAGGATGATGTTGTGAGGAACTGCCTGCTTGCACCGGATGAAGCGGCGCAAGAGAAGGGTCTGGCCTCGCTCTGCTGAGGCCCAATCCGACTCCAGTAATGAGGGGCCCCAAACCTTTGATCCATAAAGCACGGTGGGGCGGATCAAGGTATCCATGATGTTCATCTTCTATGGAATGTCCTAGAAGTGGCGACGAAAGCACTGTCTCTCAAGAAGAACCAGGGAACTATATCCTTTGTTTATCTTGGGCTGAAGGGCCAACCGAAGGCTGAAACGGGGACCTGTAAACTGCACTCCTAAGTAAGTGTAACTGCTGACGATTTCGATTTCTTCTCCCTTGAATAGGAAGCGGAGACTCGAGGTCTTCTTCACCCCATTGAATATTATGACTTTGGTTTTGCTCAGGTTCACCGTTAGGTGTCGAAGATCACAAAAGGCTGCAAGGACATCCAGCTGTCTCTGTAATCCTTTCGGGGAGGAGACTAGGAGTGAAATATCATTTGCAAAAAGTAGGATGGAGATCAAGACATGGTGGAGAAAGCACCCATCAGATTCCTAGATATGCTCTCGAAGAAAAGATTCCAGCTCATCAATGTAGATCCCAAAAAGAGTGGGGGAAAGAGGGCACCCCTGCTTGACTCCAATAGTGCTCTGGATGAACTCCGAAATCCCTCCAACTATGCGAGACAGCCAAGTAGGGACTCGTAGAGGCACATAATAGCATTCAGAAGAGTCAAAGATATGCCAATCTCTCTCAGCCTCTGAAAAAGGTCCTCCCTTGGGACCGAATCGAAGGCCTTCCTGAAATCCACAAAGTAGCAGTACACCTTGGAGGACCGATGCCGGGCCTCCTCAATCATAGCTCAAAGAGTGAAGATATGGTCGGTGATCTGATGGTCCGGTCTGAAACCAACTTGGCCCCTAGCCCTGAGCTGTTTCTGCTCTAGAAAGCTGGAGAGTCCCCTGTGGAGGGCAATAGCATACAGCTTGGAGAATGTGTGCCCGACCATGATTGTTCTGTAATTGTTCAGGTCAGAGGTAGACCCTGCTTTATGGATGGGGTAGATAATGTGGTGGGACCATCCATCAGGGAAGCCATATCGAATGACATGGTTGAAGAGATCCGCTAGGTAACCAACTAGTGGACGAAGCCCAAGTTTGAAGAATTCTTCCTAGAAGCCTTCTTCGTCTGCGACTTTGCTACTGTTTAATGCCCAGATTGCCTCTCTTATATATTTGTTGGAGAAGAAGTGACATGTGGCTAGGGGGGAGACAGCCTGAATGGGGGGTTTCTCGGGGATGTCATACAACTTGGAAGTGTGGGAGAACATGGAGGTAGGGTCAAGGTCGGTAGGGGTGGGAGATCGCATGGAAAGAACGCTGCCCCAGAATTCTTTAGGAGAATGAATAAGAAGATTAGAAAGAATCCGTCTCTTTTGGGAAATAAAATGACATTTCTTACAGTGAAGGAGGCGGCGATAGGCAGAGCGAATGCTGGGGTATGATGGTAGGGAATGTCTGAAGGCGTCCCAGAGATCCTGGTGCAAGGATTTACACTCGTGGTCATACCACTTATTCATAGGACATCCTCCTGGTTTAAGGGGGGCGGCGGTGGAGCGGGTGGAGGAAGGGAAGGACTAGAGCGTGGCCTCCCAGATTATAGATGAGAGGCAATGGTATTTATCAATGATGGATTCAAGGGAGGTGAACTGGGCTTCAGGTGGAAGTGCGTGCTTGAGGGTAGAGGAGAAGATGCCAGGGTCGCCTTCCTCGAACCGAAAGAGGGTGCGGGGTGGGTTGTGCGAGAGGGGCAGGGATGTGCGAGGGATGTTAAATTGAAGTGAAAGTGAGACAAGTGCATGATTAGCCAGGGAGATAGGTGTGATAGAAAAGTTTTGGATGTATGGGAGGAGATCCGGGCTGGCAAGGGCGTAGTCAACCACACTCGCTCCACCCCCATGGGGTCAGCAAGTAAAGAAGTGGGAGGATGGAAAGCAAGGGAGACCATTCAGTATTATCAACTCGTGGGACTCCCCCATCTACAAAAGGTGTTTCCTATAGGCTGCGGTGGGGCCCAAGCTATCCTCTGATGTCCAGTGCATGTTCACCAAGGTTGGAGCTACCCCACGAGTGCAGAACATGTCCTTTGTACGATCATGAATGGGCATCTGAAGGTCTCTAGTTCGGGCATTAAAGTCCCCAATGAGAATGATGTCTCCCACTACTGACTATTTGGCAATGTCAGAGTACAATTCTGTGAAGGGGTCACTGTCACTGTTGTGGATAGCAAAGGATGACGAGATGGGGGGAAAGTAACACACCGCAATATAAATGTCTCTCAGATGGGGGACGCTAGCTCTGATCTGAATCCACATGAATCTGGCGTGATCATCGGTCGCCACAACATAGATTCTATTTCTGAGATCATCTCTGACGAGGCATGCTACTCCTCCAGAACCTCTGACTCCTCCGGAACTCCGTGTCTCCTGTCTGCAAGCTGAGGTCCACTGGTATCCTGTGATGTCAGGGAGAGGGCGGACAGGGCTCACGTGTGTTTCGGTAACAAGTAGGATGTCTGCTGAAGTGAGTGCGTTATAAAGTAGGCCAGGTGATGACCAGAAAGAGCCATTTCCATTCCAACAATGGACCGAAATACTCATGCCTCATCTCCTCTTTGCTCGGGCCCGTCATTTAGAGCTACCGGTTCGAGGGACCCATCCCGGGGGGAAGGAGTCTCGAATAACCACTCGAAGATTTTTGATGACTGCCCACTTTCCTGCCTGTCTTGCTGCCGCAACCTGTTCTCTGGCCTGTTTAAGTTCAATTACCTATGTTCTTGTGAGGTCCTCATCCAAGAATACCTTTTCTGGAAGGGAGAACAATTTTCACTTTGCCTGAAACCTATTTGTGGAGTTACGGAATTTGAGGAAAAGAGTAGAGTCTTGCCCCAACCATGCCCTATCCAATATTATGTCGGGTATGTCAAGCGTGTCCCGAAGGAACTTGTGGCCTAGATCTACTATGTCCGATGAAGGAGTGGGGGGGGGGAATTCCCCTCACCTTGAGGTTTAGTTCTCTTGCTCGCCTGGTCCTTTCCTCCACAAGCTTGGCCTGCACAACCTCTTCCACCGCTGTAAGGAGTGGGGCCTTTTCTTTTCCTCTAACCACCTGTGCCCATGAAATTATATGTGATTCTGTTTCTTGTTTGAAAGATACCTGTTGTGATCTGATTTCTTCTTGTTTATCCTTGAGAACCTGAATTTCCACCTATAAGATCTCATTCGGCGGGCGTACCACGATAAGTTCTATGCACTCCTACAGCTTATTCTTCAGGGATGCGTTATCTTCCTCAACCACCTCGACCCTGTTGGACAAGGTGCCAATCTCGGAGCGGAGCTTGTAGTTTTATGCTTCAAGGAGTTCCATTTTTCTGAGCAATTGCTTGATTTGGGAAGTCCAGAAAATAAAGTCGGTTTCTAGCGCGATGTCGGTGGGGCTGTATATAGTTCTAAGCTTGTTGTGGCATTGCTTGAGATACTTGAGTGGTCCCTTGTCATTGAAATTCGGGGAAGGAGGAAATCCGGGTCCCCCGAGGTCCTTATTTTCCTTCCTCTTCGTCATCCCCGCCAACGAAAGTTGGAGCATTGTAGTTGCGGGAGTGAAGAGGTAGGTAGCAACTATAGGGAGTAGTGGCTATGGGAGGAGTAGCTAACGGGCGCTGTGAGGTTGCGGGGAAGAGAAGAGGTAGGCTGCGGAGGGGGGGAGAGGGGCCAGCAGAAAGAGAATTCAAGGAGGGGGGCTGTGGGAGAAGCAGCGAAAAGAGGTTGCAGCGGGATGAGGGAGCTGCGGGAGGCAGCGAATGGGGGAGATGTGGGAGGCAAAAGATGGGGAACAACAGGGAGCAACGAGAGGGGGAGCAGCGGGGAGTAGCAGGAGGGGGAGCAGCAGGGAGCAGCGGACAGAGGAGAAGCGAGGAGCTGCGGGAGGCAGTGGACGGGGGAGCTGCAGGAAGCAGCGGACGGGGAGCAGCGGGAGGGGGGAGTTGCGGGGAGAGCAGGGTCCTTGCTCACCCTTCACTAATGTTATAGAAGCAAAAAAACATGAACAATAGCCTTGAAAATGTCAACCCCTGTATAATTTTTTGTTAACTTTAGATAACCATGGTATGTTCTATGCTTAATGCAACTGAGTTCAATCTTTCATATAGGCCCAATTCAAATTAGCAATCACATAAACATGAAAGTAAATGTTGATAGAACATAATAATAGATCGACAGAAGACAAGCCAATATAAAAAATCAAAATTTGTAATTCTTCTTGTTCAGAAAATATAGAGAAAAATGTTTGTTACAGTAGTCAACAGGATGCCCTAGCTAGCAAAGACTTTTGTTGGTCAAACTAGCTCTTCCAACCTCCAAGTAGGTTTAGTCAAACTCGGTCAAACTTAGCCTTTCTTTAGTGTAAACTAGTCAACAAGTCAATTTCCTGCGGTCAAAGGCAGTCAACACTGCGGTCAATTGCAGTCGGTGTTACAGTCAAAGTCAACAGATTTCCTCAATTTTTGTGCCCAACAATGCAGCCTTCCAAAATCAGAATTTTTGGGCAAAAATGGCAATCAAACTCCAAGGTTTGACCCACAGTCAACGCTCCAAAAAAAGGCCCTATACATAGTCTGAAATTCAACTTCCTATTTTCACACATGGGAGAGAGAGAGAAGCCTCCAAAGGTTGTATGAACCAATCATATGAAGAAGAATGTGTGTGATGAGATGATGAACAAATGAGCATCAAGTCTCTCCAACTAACATCCATCAATGAGTGTGTGTGACACATCTTTTGGGGCATGTGAATCTACATTACAATTCTGGCCGACCTTGACAATTTGCACGTGTGGAAAGTAAATTCAAAATGTAAGTTCTACTCATCCAAACAAGATGATATTTAGATCAATCTTGCACCTCTCCGAAAGAGGAATCCAACAAAAATATCATCATCATCATCTGAGCAATACAACATGGATTTTGGACCTAGTTTCCCAGAATTAACAATTTTCCTTTTATTTCGTATCAAAGTTCTTGGAAATTCTTAAACCTCACACCCATTAACAAGATGATACTACTCTAAAGCCATGACAAATGAGCAATGCAACATGGAGTTTGGACCTAGTTACCCAAAATTAACAATTTTCCTTTTATTTCGTATCAAATTTCATGGAAATTTTCAAACCTCACACCCATTAACAAGATGATACTACTCTAAAGCCATGACAAATGGATAAATCATTGAGTAAACAACAAATCTTTTTAGTGGATTAAAGAGCAACATGGAGTTTGGACCTAGTTGCCCAAAATTAACAATTTTCCTTTTATTTCGTATCAAATTTCTTGGAAATATTCAAACCTCACACCCATTAACAAGATGATACTACTCTAAAGCCATGACAAATGAGCAATGCAACATGGAGTTTGGACCTAGTTGCCCAAAATTAACAATTTTCCTTTTATTTCGTATCAAAGTTCTTGGAAATTTTCAAACCTCACACCCATTAACAAGATGATACTACTCTAAAGCCATGACAAATGGATAAATCATTGTGTAAAAAACAAATCGTTTTAGTGGATTAACGCACAATATTATTATGTAGGACAAAAATATGTAAGAGACATTGTAAGATATCAAAATCATTATACAAGTTTAAACTCAAGAGTAGAATGCAATAATTAATTGTAATAGGAAACAAACCTCTCAAAGTTTATTATATAAAGAGGGATGTTTCCATTTTGTATTTCACATATTCATGTTCACTTGAACAAGCCATCTACAGTAGAAACAAAATAAATCTACAGTAGAAACAAAATAAAATATAAGATTTAAAATAAAAGTTAAGATATAGAATTGAATGCATGAACTTGTCATCCAAATTAGTTCAAGTCCATTTATATTCCATATTATATCTCAAAAAATATAAATCTTCTAAACTAGATGTACTTCTACTAGGAATAATAGAATCAAATGTTTTCATTAGACAAATTATTCTTTTTCAAAGAGGGATCGAAGCATATTTAAGCCTATTGAACACCCAAAATCCTAGAAATCATCTTAATAAGTTTAAAAGTCCATTTATATTACATATTATATCTCAAAATATAAATTAAACTAGATGTACTTCTACTAGGAATAATAAATCAATACCATTAGACAAATTATTCTTTTCAAAGAGGGATTTAAGCATATTTGTGGTTAGGTTTACCAAACACCCAAAATCCCAGGGACCACAACTTAATACTAAAAGGTAAGGAACATCAACCAATAACTAAATGAGAATATTAAGGGATGGTGATAGAATCATTATTTTTAAGTATATTTAGGAACCAAATGTACTTCTTCTAGGAATAATAGAATCAAATGTTTTCATTAGACAAATTATTCTTTTTCAAAGAGGGATCGAAGCATATTTAAGCCTATTGAACACCCAAAATCCTAGGGACCACAACTTTAATAAGTTTACAAGGTAAGTGTGAACATCAACCATTAACTAAATGAGAATACTAAGCGATGGTGATAGAAGTTGTTAAAGTCCATTTATATTCCATATTATATCTCAAAAAATATAAATCTTCTAAACGAGATGTACTTCTACTAGGAATAATAGAATCAAATGTTTTCATTAGACAAATTATTCTTTTTCAAAGAGGGATTGAAGCATATTTAAGCCTACTGAACACCCAAAATCCTAGGGACCACAACTTTAATAAGTTTACAAGGTAAGTGTGAACATCAACCATTAACTAAATGAGAATATTAAGGGATGGTGATAGAATCGAAGCATTTTTAAGCATATTTAGAATCAAATGTTTTCATTAGACAAATTATTCTTTTTCAAAGAGGGATCAAGCATATTTAAGCCTACTGAACACCCAAAATCCTAGGGACCACAACTTTAATAAGTTTACAAGGTAAGTGTGAACATCAACCATTAACTAAATGAGAATATTAAGGGATGGTGATAGAATCGAAGCATTTTTAAGCATATTTAAGCCTACTGAACACCCAAAATCCTAGGGACCACAACTTTAATAAGTTTACAAGGTAAGTGTGAACATCAACCATTAACTAAATGAGAATACTAAGGAATGGTGATAGAATCGAAGCATATTTAAGCCCCAAAATCCTAGGGACCACAACTTTAATAAGTTTACAAGGTAAGTGTGAACATCAACCATTAACTAAATGAGAATACTAAGGGATGGTGATAGAAGTTGTTATCATTGTGCAAGGAAGGAATATTGTGTTGGGTCACCTAGTCATATTTTTTTAATGATGAAAAGACATTAGTTGGGCATTCTCTTCTATTTAGATTATCTAAGGTCTCTTCACCACTCAACTTACAACCGATATCTATTAAATAAAATCATGGAATAAGGAAAAAAGTATCATGGAATAAGGAAAAAAGTATGGCACCCATGATAGCTAAACCAATCACGCATTAATAAAACACAAAAAGGAAATGATTAAAGGTTTTAGCTAAACCAATCATGCATTAATAAAACACAAAAAGGAAATGATAAAAGGTTTGCAAAGCTAAAACAACAACAGGGAGAGCAATGGCATATTAATAACTAAGGGAAGCAATGAAGCACTTTATGGATCTAACTTAGTGGTTGGCACGGATGGCATTTGAAACAAGCAAAAGGCATATTAATAACTAAGGGATGCAATGAAGCGCTTTATAGATCTAACTTAGTAGTTGGCACGGATGGCATTTGAAACAAGCAAAAGAAGGATTGACAATGGTAACATTGGATGATGGGAAACATCACCATAAACTAATCAACATTACAACAACAACCACCAAGACAGTATGGCCCAAATAATAAAAAGATTTGAAGCCCAACATAGCTTAACAAATATTACGAGATAAGTTTAAATGTCAAACCACTAACTGAGTGGTACCACCCAAGGATTGTGCTATGAGGAAAAGTTGTCATGCAATTGAAGAATATTTCATTGGGTTACAAAATAATATTATTTTGTTGGAGAACAACATGACTCACCCATACTATGCGTTGCATTTACATTATCTAAGGTATCTTCTCCACTTGGCCTTCATTAACTCTACACTAGACATTGAAACCCGTGCTCATGCCAACGTGCCTCGAGTTGGCAACCTGTACTTAAGACTACAAGAAAAACCTGTGAAGCATGGTGTGCTAGAGCAAAGTAGTGACAAGATGTGTGAGCTTTGGCATAGGCACTCGACTTGCACCATGGAGCACATCCTCTCTCTAAAGATCATATTGTAGGGATTATTGGACTTCAATATCAAGAGTTAGGCAGAATAGTGCTGTCTTCCCGAAGCAAGGAAGGTGGTGACAGGGATGCTCGACTTTGGAAATAATCATGAAGGTGTATGTAAGGGTTGTGCCGAAGGAAAGCATACAAGGGGACCTTTCCCCTCAAGTGTCACAAAGACATCTGATATTTTGCAACTGGTCCATTCTGATCTATCTGGTATGCTACCCGTGACATCCCCGGGAGGATGTTCTTACTATATGACATTCACTGATGACTTCTCCCGCAAAACCTGGATATACTTCTTGAAGAAGAAGGATGAGGCTTTCATGTGGTTCCGTACCTTCAAAGCCTTGGTGGAAAATATGACAGGGAAGAAGATCAAGATTTTGAGGACCGACAATGGCACTAAATATGAGTCAAATGAGTTCAAAGACTTTTGCAGAGAAGCTGGCATTAAGAGGGAGACTACTACTGCATATACTCCTGAGCAGAATGGTGTTGCTGAACGCAAGAATAGGACTATTGTGGAAGCCGCCCGTGCCATGCTATGTGACCAGGGTCTACCGAAGTTTCTGTGGGGAGAAGCTGCGAATACTGCTGTGTACATTCAAAACCGATGCCCTCATTCCGCTCTGGACTCCAAAACTCCCGAAGAGGTTTTCATTGGTAAGAAACCTGATGTCTCACATTTTAGAATTTTTGGATGTCCTGTTTATTTTCATGTGCCGAAAGAAAAGAGAAGTAAGCTGGATGCTTCTGGGAAGAAAGAAATGTTTGTGGGCTACAGTGAGACTTCTAAGGCCTATAGAGTCTATGTACCTGGTCAAAGGGAAGTAGAGATATGCCATGATGTCACTTTTGACGAAGATGCTTCCCTGAAGAAAGTAGTAGATCTTCCAAGATCTGAAGAAAATCATGAAGAAAGGCCTAGAAATCAAGAAGAACCGCAGGATGAGACAATGCCTGATATTGAAGGACCAATGGACCCTATTGATCCATCTCCTTCACTGGGAAAGAGACCATCATGGCTCAAGGACACCCTCGAAGATGCTGAGGGTCATGCTGCCCCAAGGGGGACATTCCGGGAAAGCAAGAAGCCGTGTAGATATCAAGGGTATCTAGCTGTCATGAGTACTATTGTACAATCTGAACCTGGATCTTTTGAGGAAGCCGTAAAGCATCAAGTCTGGAAGGATGCTATGCACGAAGAATATGAGTCCATAATGAAGAATGATGTTTGGGATGTAGTTCCAAGACCGAAGGACAAATCAGTTGTCACCGCAAAATGGCTCTACAAGATCAAACATGGATCTGATGGAAGTGCTGAAAAGTTCAAGGCAAGATTTGTTGCCCGTGGCTTCTCTCAAAAGGAAGGAGTAGATTATGATGACATATTTGCACCTGTGGTACGATATACCACCATTCGATCAATCATAGCCCTTGCTGCTACGCAAGGATGGAGTCTTCATCAGATGGATGTCAAGACCGCCTTTCTGCATGGTACAATAAAAGAAGAGGTGTATGTAGAACAACCTCTGGGATTTGAAGTTCAGGATCAGGACACTCATGTCTGCAGGTTGAAGAAAGCCCTCTATGGGTTGAAGCAAGCACCCAGAGCTTGGTACGAGAGGATGGATAGCTACTTGATGAAGCTGGGCTTCACCCGAAGTAATGCTGATCCGAACCTTTACTTCAAGGTTGTCCAGGGGAAGCCTCTCATTCTAGTGCTGTATGTGGATGACCTCTTCATGACAGGTGTTGACCCTCTCATTCATCAATGTAAGAGGGAGCTCGCTGCTGAGTTCGAGATGAAGGACCTAGGACTGATGCACTACTTCCTAGGCCTGGAGGTCTGGCAGAGACCTGGAGAGATTTTCCTTTCTCAAGGAAAATACATTGTGAAACTTCTGGAAAGATTTGGTATGGTGGACTGCAAGACCGTGACAACACCAATGGAACTCAACTTCAAGAAGTTGAGTGGCAGCGCTGCTGGGCCCGTATTGGCCAATCCTACTGAGTATCGTCAACTCGTAGGAGCTTTGATGTTCT